>JAUELE010225947.1:0-12480 GCA_031471655.1 Diodora aspera | reverse complement strand
TGGAGAGAGGAGCCCCCTGTAACCACCGTGACGATATCGTCGAAATAATTGACTGGAAGTCACGTTAAACAATAACTTAAAAAAAAAAAAGAACCAACAGGGTAGGGGTGCGGGGGTTGGCGCACTGGATTCGCAACCGAAAGATTCCGAGTTTGAATCCCGCCTGGGTCACTGTCGTATTTCCTGGAGAGGGGAGACCTCCTGTAACCACCGTGACAATCTAGTCGAAAAAAAATTGACTAAAAGTCACGTTAAAAAAAAACAAACAAACAAAACAGAACCAACAGGTGCTTGGTCCTTCAACTGCACAGCCAGGAAATAGTAACTGCCTACAGATACATGATTTGGACAATATCCGAGTGAAAATAGTGTCCCACAGATAAGGTCACTGCTCTTGTAAGTCGGAAGGTATCCATACGCCTACATCTCCAAGGGTCAAAATGACATTAATTTAAATATCATAGACATTGCAATAAACACTGAAACCAACGTGTTGCCAGAGGTTCCAAGCGTGATCAGGTTGCCTGTTGACAAACAAACTTCAGTGGCTCCTTCCAAATCTCTCACTTTGTCAATCCGTATGTTCACGCTCGTACAGAATTGTGCAGTTTCGCACAAATAAAAATCGGCAAGTAATAATTTCAATGCATGTTTCGTCGGGCAAAATGTCGCCAACTTCAATTGACCAAATATGTTTTTATGAAACGTGGCCTGGTATAAATTGACACCTTTTCTCCAAGTTCAACAACATCTTTGTTGCAATTTAACAATGTATGCCCCAACAAAAAGAAACTCGTGCATGTTGATGGTATTTATTGTATTAGTTTCAAAGAACAGGCCCACTTACATGAGACTATACAGGCCTTCCGCTACAGATTAACATCTGCAGCTCTTCAAGAAGACTGCAAATCAAGAACATCCAACAGCAATAATCATATTCAACTCAAGTTTTTGCAACAACTTTACTCACAAAAAAAATTGTATCAAACAGCAATCCCCTCCCAAATGTTGAAACCCATGGTTGGTCCTACTTCCCAAGGTAGACATACCTCCTGGCACGAGTTATGTCCACCTGTTTCACAGCAGGTAAGAGAAGCACCCTTGAATTTGGGTTCCACCAATGACCCCTCCCAAATATCCCCTTTCTTTTATTTATCTACAAGTTCTTGGGAAGCAATCACAGATAACACGACTAACCACATCTTGGGTTGGAACACTTGTATGTACAAACGGAACTACACGCACTTTCAATCTTAACACATAAAAGGCAAAGACGATCATCATTAACAGAAGGTTATACACAAATAAATTATGAATTACGAACTACTAACAGCTTGAGAAGGCATTACACATTTGGCTTGTTATTCTAAGAAGCCAAAAGTATCCTCATCACCATTTTAACGTGCACAAGCAGAACTGGATCATCTCATATACATTTCAATCAAATTTACTGAAATCGAAATACAATGAATGTGTTTAGTATCGATACTGGATATTTTTCAACTTTATATCGCCACAGTATTCCATAATCGGTCTGTCGATAACGACTTGTAAATCACACTGGACAACATCTTCATACCTAAAGGAGTGTGTGGTAGGACACATGTGGTATGCATGTGTGATGATCAAATGATCATTGAGAGGGAGTGATTTTTGGCAATCTTTCAGCCACAATCTCCGAGTTGAAAGGAACTGCCAAGACAGGGCTGACAAGCTAACCACTGTGCCATTCCGCAAAAGATCAGATTTAATACATCTTTCAACACTAATTCATTCATAATTCAAGTTTGAAAAGGCTGGGGGGGAAAAATTGGGACAACACCAAAAGCCAATTACTTTTGGGAATGCTAGTCTACCTTTCCATCCTATGCCCCAATCATAACAGCTTCCATCCTATCCTCAGGCTAAAATGGGTAGGCTTGCAAAGGAATTTTGACCAGCCTGCAAGCAACTATTGGGATAACAGTAAAACACAACCAGATGTATTTAAATGGACAATTCCCATATTTCATTACTTTTCAAATCGCATTAATCTAGCATACCACCCACTGACTCGTCCGGCCTAGAGGTACTGGTTCCTGCACCGGATTCGAACCCCAGACTAAAAATAAACTGTACTGCTCTATCCTGTGAGCTAAGTGATATTAAACTTAATACAGCTTTCAGCCTCCCCATTAATTGCTACTCTGTACCCTTCATCATGGGAGAAAGTGACGGATCCATTCATGATGACACACTACTTATAAAATCAGAAGCAGAAACCAGTCCTTGATCAGTGATTCGATAAGTTTTATAGCTCGCACCCGTCGAGAGCTGTAATAATATTTCCTCCTCCTCCCCCCCCCCTAAAAAAAAGAATATTCGTTCTCAGTCTAAAAATCCTCCAAAATTTCATCCACTTTCGTGCCCCTGAAATCCCAATCACTGCTGAGAATCACTCTTCGTACAAACAATTCCAATTCTCCAACTTTCAATCATGCAGGTTAGATTAGTTCCTTTATCAACTACACGTATCGGGCTGAAAATGAAACACAACATCAAAATGAAGCAAAATATTTCACTTCAGAACCACTTCAATTTTACATGATGTATGTACAAAAACGTCAGAAAACGACACAGAACTATCAAGGGTTCACACATTGACAAAAGAGGAGCTGCCATTAGTTTCTTATATCACATGTCATAAAAGCAGTCTCGTCTTTGTACATTTTGTTACCTGGGCCAGTTCGATACATCAAAGATACAGCCTGTATAGAGTATGCATCCACTCGCTCACAATAATAATAACAGTACATTCAACATTCGCCGCACGGGGCCCCTCCCGACCCCACATATATACATACATACATTCAACCTCCATCACATAAAACCATACTTGTAACAACATGGGAAACAATAGTGAAATGAAGTACAGCCCTGAGCAGAAACGAGAATTTATAAAATTTCTTGTTTTTGTATCTCTCAATGGTTTGACATTGTAACTGTCCACGAAAAATCGTGTCTCGACAGTTCGTGCTGTCGATGGCAGCGATGTCGCAATAGTTCGTGCTGCAGAGGGCAGTGACACGTCTCGACAGTTCGTGCTGCAGCGGGCAGCGACACGTCTCGACAGTTCGTGCTGCAGCGGGCAGCGACACATCTCGACAGTTCGTGCTGCGACTTTGACAGTCCTCCAAGCAGTCTCGGGAGTGCATACAGTTATCACAGTTGACATATGCACCACTATTCTGGATGCATACTTCCATATGGAGTCCTAACTCGCCAGTTTGGCACACGTATTGATGCTCGTTGCTGAGACTAACAGTCCGGCACGTCCTGACCAATACACAGAGGGTCGAGAAGCATGGGAGGAGGAGGGGGGGTGAAAGCGGAGCTGGGCGAGGCCGGGTTCTGGGAGGGGGAGGTGACGGGGGTCGCCGAGAGCCCTGCCCCTGAGGTGCTTGGAGTCAGTTGACCGTTAGCCTCTGTTTTGGTTTGACTTGAACTTGAAGCTGCACCTCCGCTGCCGGAATCCGTGGAGTAATGTTTTCCCTGTGGGTCGATACATTCCTCTTCCTCATCCTCAAAGCCAGGTGGAGGCTTCAGTTTAGCAAGTTCTTCTCGCAGCTGATTGTAGTGCCGCTTTAATAGAGAAACATATTTGTGTTTAATTAAGGGCAATCACAGACACACAAAGAATTAACTTAATTCAATTGATGTTACATATCAGATACAGTCTTTTGGGTGAGACCCCGTGGAGCTGCCTCGGAGTGACATGGTGTCACTTAGATAGAATAGGGCTCAGTAACCCCATGCTTGTCGTACAAGGCAACTAAAATGGGGATCTTTTGCTTTCACTTTCCTTTCTATCGATCCCTTTTATGAACTATGTTCTTGCTCGATGTGAACCTTGCACATCATGTTGCGTTATGGCTGAAATATTGCCCTTGCAGCGTAAAACATAATTTCTACTCAATTCTAACTCATTACAGGCCTGATTGTAAAACACAATCCTAAATTCCTCGTTTCAGTCACAGTTGCTGCATGTGATATAAAATGCATCTGAAGAACTAGAGCACACCTTGTATTTGAAAATTTGCTTTGTAGATTTAACATGGATCCTAGCTGGTCTGAAACGGGTGATCGCTACATTCTGAAACTCTTCCGAGACTATCTGTTTCATCAAGTCGATGAGAGTGGTGCCCCTTGGATTGACCTCGCTCATGTCATCCAGTGTGTCAATAAGGTATGTATTTCTTACGTAATGCTGACTTTAGATACAACTGTTTTTCCTACCACACAACACGACGATATGATATTGTATGGTATCTTAAAACATAGCACACATACAATTGTGTACGATAAATAAGATGCTTTACAACACAATTATTATGAGCATCAAAACCCAACAACAAGATTCATCTTGTATCGTATTAAAGCATCTAACACAATGCGATTATGCGTAGAAAATCAGAGAGGGTTGCCTGAGATGGCGTAACTTGTTCCAGTCGAAGAAAATATGTTTATCATGCCTGGTACACAAAGTTAAAACTGTGGGTCTATTATGGTAAACAAAAGTCATGTAAAATGTAAGAACAGTAATGCACGAACAAATCTTTCATTGTCAAACATGTTGCTCAGTTGTGTTGTTACATGTCAGCCAACAAAGCTGTTGGGCTAAGTCTACACTACGAGCTGCAACTTGACGCTAGCTGTGGTGAAGCTGTAGTCGAGCATCGAGCTGAATCAGGTGGTGTTCACACTGTCAGCTGTGGCAGCTAGAAAGCAAAGTGGTTCTTGAAGCAAAAATGATGTCATAATTAAAAATGCAACTCCAAGGTTCCTCGGCTCACAGCTCATATCTAGCTCGTAGGGTGGACCCACCCTTAATCTTGGAACAGCTGGAATTTTGCCCACTCCGACACTAAACACCATTTTACCCATTCCTTGTGGTTGCTTCTGGCTCAGTTTAAATATGTGGAACTAGTAAATTCTGTTCATATAGATGAGAAAAACTTTATGTGCTGTTTAAGGAACCTCAGTATCTTTAACATTAATGAAATGTCAGTAATGGTAGTTTGTAGTTAGCTGACCCAGCATGTTTGTGTTTGGTGAAAACAGTTTAATAATTGTTTCAGCTGGATGCGGGTGTTCCGGAGAAGATTTGTTTAATGTCTCGTGATGAACAGAGCATCCTCGTCGTTTCTTATGCTGAAATCAAAAGATGTTTTGAGAGTGCTTTCTCGGAGCTTCTTAATGCGGGCCACCAGCCAGCTCCATTTTCATAGCCAGGAGATTTGCCAACGAGTCCACATGCAGCCATTCACGGAATTCTAAGGCAGCAAATGTTGAACAGTGGGACTGTGCTGCGTTTTAGTCAGAATTCATTAATCCAGTCATATTTTTGTGGAGAGATCTCACTGAAGAAACAACCTGTTTACGCTTCTTTCAAAGTCAGATTTATCTTGCGGCAAGAGCTTGTTTCTGTTGATGCCATTTGTATATGTTACATGTGTATATTACTGACTGCATGGTTGACTGGCAATACCATATTTATACTGTATGTGATCATTTTTATAAAAATGATTTAAAACATGACTGTATATTTATCGACCTGAGCTGTGGCAGCGAGAGCGAGTATTGCCAGCAATGTGAAATGGTGCATATTTGGAGAAACTGGTTGTTTCTTAGATCGGGTTCTGCCACATGAATGCTGTGAATAGATTCATTTTGACTCATTAATGAACATTTTGTTGTAAATACCCACTGTACATAAGACAAGACGTGCTATTGGTTCATATTAGTTTCTTCAACAAATTCATATTGTTTCAAGACATGACACGGAGTTCAAACTAAGTTAGCAATGACCCATTTTTTCTTGATCTGTGGATTTTCTGCCAGACAAAACACATCAAGGTACATACGTGTCAAAAGTAATAGATTAATTTGAGATAAAACTTGAAGCATCTAACTTCAATCTAAATTAATGAAACTCATTTCGGTTACACCTAGTGTGCAAGAAAATTAATCTGTTGTGATTACAATATTAGAATAAGTTGAATTTGCAAGAGTACTGCTAACCTGAAAGTGTCAACAGTCGTGCCCTGCTTATACGGACGTTTGCGTGTTTTCAAAATATGTCCGGATAAACAAATTTCTGGATATCTGAAACCAGATGCCCACATGACAAACCAAAGACATACGTTGACTCTATCTTTATTGATAAATATATGCGCTAATAACAAGTTTAATTGACACTAACAAGGCAATCTAATTAAGCTGAAAGTCACGATCATCTTCACTAAGACTTCTCACGCATCAAAGGATTGCCGCCAGCGGAGTACTCTGCTGTTGTACATGATTAGTGTCACGGTGAGTGAACTCCAAGATGCGGGCGTAAACATTGTCCGGATAGGCAAGTCAACTTTGTGTGTATTTCATTGTTTGGTGTGTGAAAATGACTCCCCGGTTCCCAAAACCGGTTTTCCGGGTAAACGAGTAAATTTATGTAGTAATTATTTCGTTTTGACTAAATTTCGTCCGGTAGCCGGGGTTTCTGGATATCTGGAGCCCGGACAAACGGGGCACGACTGTATTAGGAAAGTGTTTATTTAAAAGTATTTTTAAACTAAAAACAATATCAGCAAATGAACATCACCTTGCGTTTGAAAACTTGCTTCAAACAGGCTGAACTTGTGTATACAGCCTCTGACCAGGGTATTACTCCACAACAAGCGAAAAGTCAGTTAGATTACTGCGTGGTTTCCAGTTTAATGCACTAATATGTTCAAGTTACATATGTTGTCTAGACCATTGGACTTGTCGGGTAACACTGTTATGCTTGGTGTTGTAAACAATATTGTAATAGGAACTCTTGCGATTCCACTATTCCATGTGATATCTAATGGATATATGTAAAGGGAAACAAAGTCGGTACCAGTTCTCTCTCTGCCAGTGAAGTGTGTAAAAGTCTGATCCATAGATACTGCTATTGTACAGTAAGGTTTATAACAAAACAATTCTTTTCCTTTAAAATTGTTATCATCGGTCGCGAACAGTTTCATTTATCAGCAATGCATCAAGTTTGAAATAGGAAACTTCCCTAATGTTTGTAAGAAGTTGAGACCCTTGCTTTCAAAATAGACAATCAAGATATGTCCGTTCATTCGCAGGCTCTTTGTGCATCAGAGATTTCCAGTGGCATTTTCAGCTTTTCTAGCTCACAGTTAAACATTACAGGTCAAATAGTCATTCATGACTTGGTCACATTTGTGACCACAGATTCTGCGATCCTGACAATTTATTTGAGAACTGTAAAACAAAACTGAACCACTCGCAAAATATAACATAGCATGGTTTTCTGTCAGAGTATTTTATTTCTGTCAAAGGGTTGACATTGGAATTTTGAGTTTTATTTAACTTTCTATGATACCAGTGTCACATTTCTGTGATGATATTTATGTAACACATAGGTTTTCTGCTCATCATTAAACAATGTTCTGAAATAGGACTAATTATTGTCCATGGTCAGACAGTCTGTCTTGTCATTGCCTCACAACCAGAAGGATGTTATGCCTTGGATCTGCTGAAAAACTGACCTCTGTGCAGATTCATTGAAAGACTGACTGTTGTGCAGGAGATCAATTACTTGACAGACTGTTGTGCAGAAGATCAATTGCTTGACAGACTGTTGTTCAGACTGTTGTGCAGAAGATCAATTGCTTGACAGACTGTTGTGCAGAAGATTCATTGCTTGACATACTTGTGCAGAAGATCCATTGCTTGACAGACTTGTGCAGAAGATCCATTGCTTGACAGACTTGTGCAGAAGATCCATTGCTTGATGGCTGTTGTGCAGAAGATTCATTGCATGACGACTATTGTACAGGAGATCCAAATGTCGCATGACGTCTGTTTTGCGGAAGATCCATTGCTTGACAACAGATGATGACAATCGCCAGGTAGTGTTGCTTTGGGCCTCTGCTGTTGTGCAGTGAAGAAAACTTGTTGCTCAATTTACGAATTGTCAAACTATCTAACATTTATCAAAGCAAATGTTGTTTAAAGATGCAACAAATTACATTGCTAGCACTGCAGATGCTTGAATATTTTCGGAACCAGTTTCCTAAGTGGTTGCATATTGTGTTGTTTTTTTTTTCATAAAATATTTTTGAACAAATTGATGGTCACTGAAAAATTAAAATTCATACCACTCAATATTGGAATGAATTGTGAATTTTAATTATCTGTTTGTGCATTTGAAGTTTAATGGACTCTAAATTAATTGGAAGTTTACAAACTTGGTCTATAAATCTGTTAAACTGTTGGAGAAATGAACTTGCAAATTACTTCTTATCTAAAGACTGGTGTTTCAAACAGTACCTGAGAAGATTCTGTATGTCTTGAAAGGGCACTGGATGATGCAGTCAGCTTTGGCGATTGCAGTTCAAGTCCTGCCCGGGCACCTCTCTTTCAGTCCGGAGAGACAGGAGCCCTGACATTCAAAGGATGTTGGTGAGACCGCGGTGATGTGACTGAAAGATTGCCAAAAACCATGTAAAATCCCAAATCACTCAATCGCCGTGTGTCTTGAATTTATTGAATTTTCATTCACATGTTTTTTTAATATTTGAAGTTTGATCATATGAATTTCAATTGCATTTTAGTACATGATAATTGGGCATTGTTGATTTTTTTTCAAAATACAAACATTGAAAAACACCATTGGATACTGGATTGTATTTTGATTCAATGTCATTGTTGAAATTATTATAAAACAAGGTTTAATTAAGTTTTTGGAATGAATCAACTGGTAGTGAAAGGTGCAAGGTACAAATCAATGAAATTTATTTTCCTCTGTTTTGATAAGCAAGGAATCGTTTTTGTGTTTCATGTTGTATACTGATAGGGTATTATAATCCACTTGGAAATGGACAAAAGAAGTAATGAGCAGGAGAGTGACCCCGACATGAAGTCATTTATAAGACCCGTAAGTTTCAGTGCATTGTCTTTCTGTCATTTTTGATGTCACTTGTGTCTAGCCATCATTTTGTCAATTTTAATCAACTCCATGAATATAACTGTGTCGCAAGTGTTTCGTCTGTGCCATCCAAACTCGCCCATTCTTTGTATCATGGTGAAACAGTATTACTCTCTCCACCACTGAACCTTTTACTGTGACATTTTAAAATGGCAGACATTGGTTTTAGAAGGAAGGATTCACGGCACGCATTGTGTGGAGCTGGGTGCATACTGGCCCAAAGTGTTTGTTTTTTTTAAAACTAAAATCTCTAAATATTTACAGTTGAGAATTTGTACAGATTGGACTTTGTATTTTTGAATTCCCAGTTTGGTAAACAGAAGATCATGAAAAGTAATAAGTGGACTAGATCGAGAAGCAGCAATGTCTCCAGTGCTTGTTGTAGTGTGACTAGTGTTGCTCGTCTATTTTCAAAATGTAGTGTTGCCCCGAGGTACTTATACCCCAAGTGATGATATTTTCATATTAGATGTGAGGTACTGAGAATGGTGAGGTGCGGATACACCGACACAACACTTGGTGTGAGGCAACATTATGGAGACTGCAGCGATATCAGCAACTTGTGTAAGTGGTAGCGTTTAATCAGTAGCACAATCGTTATTCCATGGTGTGGACAAAATCACTTCTGGTTCATGATGTGCATCATTCATTGTTCATGGATCATTAGGCTAAGCATTGTCATTTTCAGAGTCATATCTTTCATCATTTTCTAAACAAAAAGATACCCTTCAAGAAACTTGATTATGAGATTTCAGAGCAGCTCTTGTTCCTGGAGTGTTTGTGCATTTGTGGAAACAATAAATGGGGTTGACTTTACATTTTGCTGTGGTAACACCTGGAGTTGAGCTGCTTGTTCAAATCTTGTTGGAAGGTTTAGTTGTGATATCTCAACGATTCAGATAATGAGTTGTCATTGATTGGATTGCTCGTAACATACGAAGCTGGTCTAATTCAAAATGAACAAGCCATGGGCCTTGAAGGGGTGTCCAATATTGCAGTGATAGGCACATCATCAAAGTAATCCTCAGTATTAGCAGTTCATGGTTCAAATCTCGCCCAGGTTGTATTTTATTCTCAAAAAGTGCCCTAGGTGTATACCTGCACTTGCAGAAAGCCGTATTAAATAACACTGCCCATCACACTTGAAAACTATAAACTTGTCCACAAACTAATGGTAGATCTAAAACTAGTTCTTTTGTTGTATTTCTTTCATTATCTGTGATGTTCTTGGTACAGAGGAGTGGAAAAGGATTGTTGCGTCTGAGTGCTTTCAAACCGTGGCCTTTGATACATGGCAAATGGAATGAGATGTGAAGATTTGTCACGTGGTGTGTGTTTGACAGCTTGATTGACTTTCCGAGACACTTTGTGTCAAGTTCTTTCTGTAACACTTTTTTTCACTGTCAAACTTGGTAAATTTTCAGAATTGGAGTATCCAGATTGATTGGTTTCAATATTTTGTTGCCTTTAAATAGATTTTAAACCCACCCCTTTAGACTTGCTTGTTTCACTTGTTTCCCTACTTTTACCCTGCCGTTTTAGTTCAGGAGTGTACCCCAAACTACAGGAGGAAAGATCCTTTGTGGGTTGTTTTTTTTGGGGAAATGAGTTAATATCCAAATGTTTATATTTTGTCTTTTATTTAAGCCATTTTGCCGCTGCTTTAGGTTAAAATGAAAATGTTTTGAAAGTTACTTTAAAGGATGTAACAATTTAATACTTGCATGTATTTTGTCAGCATGTGGGAAAACAATTCTCAGAAAACTCCAAAAGACTTGATTTGGCCATTTTTAGTACAAAAAACATTTGAATGTCCTTGAAAGTAATGAAGGCAAGGTGTCTTTACTCTGGTTTTTTTCCCCTTCTTTTATATTTACGGGTGTTGGTTTGCAGTCTTTACTGGGAATAAGGTAAAATTGGGTAAGTAATTGTGGAAAGTTTTTTGGCAGTGATTGGAGGGAACAATTTATAAACGGAATGATGAACTTGGTTAATAACCATAGCAACTGTTTGTTCTTGGGAGGAAGCTACTTTCTAGGTCATTTTGCATCAGACCTGTGTCCAAGGAGAACCATAAGAGAGTGTGATACTTGTGTGTCATTTGAATAATTCTTTTACAAATGGGCTTGAAAGGGTATGCTTTGGAGATGTTCTTGACCAAATAGATGTATTTAAGAAATTGAGGGAATGAGCTTCAAATACAATGTATGGAAGAAGCAGGTTATGAATCGGGAGCAGTATTTGGCATCATGTACACTGCATCATCATTATATTTAGCATGATCAAACATCTTGAGGCAGCCGAGTGTTACCTCTGAACTGAGGAAGAAATGGATTGTTGCTACTGTGTGCTGAAGTGCTTGGAGACGTGTGTTGCAAGGTCTGTAATGTCCATACTTGTCCTGTGGGACTTCAATTAATTTTTGAAGAAAAGATCTGTACAGGTTTATTAAGCAATTGTAAAATATGAGATTGTATTTTTATGGAAATAAAGGTTAAAAGTACCTATAATAAGTGGGTTGTTATTTATCAGGGGTGTGATGCCCTGTGTCAATGTAGAACCAGGTAAAGGATTCATGAAAGTGCAGTAGTTTTGTCGGGTGAATAATCTGTCAGCTCTTGATACATTGTTTTCAGCCCAGAGATTGAGTCCTGACAGACATGATGTAGATGACAGTGGCAATATAGCTGAAATATTGCCAAATACATGTAACATCCCAAATCAGTCACTCGGGTCAGATTTATTGGTGAACTGGCTTCTGAAGTCGAATCCCACGTTATCCCTCTTGGTGATCCACAATTTGCTGTTTCAACAATCATTGAGTAGACTAAGCACAACATACCAGTTTTAGTCAGTTGAGGATACTTTTGACCTCTTGTATTAATCATAGGGAAGAACATTTTAGTGCCCTTCAGAGATGATTTTGCTTTACTCAAACTCGCAAGTGTCAAGACCGGCAGACTAGTGGGCCCACTGTGCTATGCTGGCCCTTGCATTCGGCAAGCATTATGCTGTGTTTAGCTGATACACGCTCTGCACAAAATATCCATTATCTGCAAACAGAACCCATTGCCGCAAAATCGACACCCGTTTGAAGCCCTGATTAGTCAAAATAAAAACTAGAGTTTCCACTGGAAACTGAACTTAACTGGCACATACACAAGTACTTAAACTCTTCACAAGCAACAGTAATTGCTAAAATTAACGTCATGAAGATTCTTTACCACTATTTAAATGAGTCCATTCAGACATTCTTTTCATTTTGTAAGGGAATATTAAATCAAATTTCAAAGTATTTCTGACAATTTCCATTTTTATCCCCCGCCGGCCGAGAGGCCGAAAGGGAGGATTATGTTATGGCGTCGTCCGTCCGTCCGTCTGTCTGTCCCGAAACCTTCTGAAATCAACTCCTCCCACATTTTTCGACGGAATTTTCTGAAACTCACCAGATGTTGTCTATA
>JAUELE010225936.1:0-12483 GCA_031471655.1 Diodora aspera | reverse complement strand
AATGTCTATATTTAGAATTTTGGGACTTTCCATTCTCGCAAAACGATCGTCGTGAATGGGAGTGGGTCCAGGGTATGCGACGGATGGAATCAGTAGTCTAATTATAGCCTGGATTTCGAGGATGATTCCAATGCTGAAACCCAGCAAACGTTTATGTAGCATACATTGTGAGACATGTTCTTGATGCATCGCACATCTTTCAAAGAAACAGAAGCGTAAATCAATGGTCATGTTTGCTGCACAATCCCTATTGTGCACATTCAAGGTGAAATCCGTAAGGTCTTGTATACAGTTATGGTCGACTCACGCTGACAATGGAAAAACATGATGACACAACTCTTGACCCTAACTGTGTGTCACATGCAAACGGGCATCATTTCATGGAGTACAGAACGTATTGCTGGAAATGACTCGAGAGTAAGTGTAATGCTACCGGAACAACGGCACTTGGTAACTGTTGCACTTAGAAAAAAATGGCACTGTGAGAAACAGAATTATTGACAAATATCGGTCCGCTTCTTTGAATATTGGCAAGTAAATCAACAGTGAGCATTAAACACGTAACTGCGAGGGATAGACAATGTAGGTGCCATTATTTCAAATTTCCCACAGTGCAATTTTCAGGGGTGGTATTTGGTGTATATGTATGCGTCTGACGCCGTCATTTTGCCGAGAGTTTATTTTCTAGTTAACGTTGTCCATTTCCTGCATCAGGTCCAGAATAGAAATTTTGAACAACACAGGAGTAAAGTTTGGTGCACTCAGTAAGTCTGCATGTTCGAGTTCCAACGGACTCGGGGATCATTGGTATACTTTAACGATCGTAAATTAAAAAAAACATGCAAAAGTAAAAAGACGATACACAAACAAATATTATATCATGTCAGAAGGCTAAATTTGAATGTTTAATTTCTTACGCGATTTCAATATTGGATTTGCCATGGGTTTGTATAAATTTCTTTCGGAATCCATCTCACTCTGGTCGAGATCGATGATACTAAATTAACACCTGATCGCATTCATTCAGAGATAATGTCTCTTGGGACTACACGGTATCGTCTAAGACGCAGACTAATTAATCTGAGTAGACCAGGTAGGCTCAGAAAGCATCTATATAACATTTGAAATTCGTCTAGGCATCACTGTAACAACACAGTATCTGAATTAAAACAGCATTAATATTATTAAGTTTACATTACAATTCCGACTATTTCGATTCCAATACGTAACATGTGAATGTGTCCTAGTCGCTGTCAAACAAATAAGTTAAATCAGTTTCAAAACTAGTGTTTGTATGATTGGCGATTGGCAATACACTTGTACTAATAAGATGTCCATCAACATTTGCATCAATATTCGTCTCTTAAATGACTTATCGCATACATACTTTAAACTGTTTTCAATTCATCATGGCAATGATAATTTTAGTTCAATATATTTGTATTTCCACGATGAATAATACTTAACATGAATAATCCTTTCTGCGAAAAATATATTAACTCAAATAATAATTATATTAAAACGGTACAAATTAAAACAGGTTTCATAATTGTGTATGAATATATATTATGAGGCTCCCTGAGTAAATGTTCAAGGGTTAAACAGAGTAAAAACGTTTACACCTAGTTTAAACGATAATTGCTTTCGTTATATATATTAAGTGAGAATGGTCGATATTGACGTCAAACAAGTTGTGCTCCTGGCATGCTCACATAGTTACATATAGGTCGATACCCCACAAACAGTAGTAATTGTGACCCGACTGTGCATGGCTAAAATTGATCACAATCTTATTATAATAAATTCAGGAAAGTAACATTTTGTGTTACGTGGACAACGTTGTCATGAATACATCCATGGCGACCATTCTGCAGTACAGAATTCAATGATATTGATGTATGATGTTCCTTATTTTGTGATGTTTCTTAAGGATTTTGTAAATGTCCAAAGGGATAAATGGGATCCTGATGTCCTTATGTTTTTGGCAAAGGATTAACTGTTAATCGTGTTCTCCTTAAGTTCACTGATGCTGTACTTAATGATAAGGACTTGGCGTTCGTGTGACTTTGGTGTTAATGATAGACCATAAATCCTTTTATGCCCTGTAATGGATTGCCAGTACTTTGGCCTCGTGACATAATCTTTATATTGTGACTATGGAAGCATCGTCCTTTGATGGCAAACGCCAAGTATTTTTGGTACAGCTATTTTCTGCTACACATCTTAGCGACCAAACCCTTATGTTATACAAGTTAATCATGGAGACTTCAAGGAGTGATCTGGAGTGATGTACAAGCATAGGGTTGAGGTAAACCTATGCTTTCGGTAAACTGGATCTGTTACTTTACTGCTTCTCTATTTCTGAAATGTCTTCTTCGTTAGTGATCTTATACATCATAACCTTCAACTTTGACTTACAATGTTAACTATTACTCTACTGATCTCCTAGGACCAGGGCGTTTCCAGAATTTATAAAGATTCACGAAATTTAATTACATTTCTAAAATATATCGTATGTGTCTAGTAATAATTTGTACACAGGGATGGGCTGATTTGCAGTAGTTACTGCTGGTGAACGATGCAAATAAACACTAGATTAAACGTTGTCTTATGTTAAAATCTTTATATCAACAGGTATTTTTAGACGACATTCATGTTATATGTAAATGTCCGGAGCCTTAATAGCTTATGCGCATTTGAAGGCAGGGTGCAAGATTTTGAATTTAATTTGGCTAAGGACATCTCCGGCCACATCATGATGGCATCACCTTCACCTGTACTGCGGGTTTCAATCTCCAGTCTTAAAAAGAGGTGCCAAGGTGGGATTCGAAACTACAACAGCCAAACCGAGAAGGAGTCGACACGCTACCACTGCGGCATCCTGCGCGTTTGAAGGCAAAGTGACAATGTGCATGATGCAAAGTGGGAAGGGTATTATTTTCACAGAACGTCATTCAATAAGGGCGAATAGTGTTCGCGAATAGCATCTTCCATGAAGGCCTCATGGGCTTTATATGTCTGACAAGAAAATCCGGTAACTGATAGGATGCCAAACAAGCTTTAACTTTTTGATCAAAAGATCAACAAGTTAAGTGAAGCTAATATGCCTGTAGAGGCCTGCAAGAAGTGGAACTTCTATCGCTCACAGTCACACTATGCACATTTCACATTGTGGAACAAATAGGGCTGAAGAGACATGCAATTGAGGCTGCGAAGTTTGGTGTTTAACATGGAAGATCTCAAATCACGAAGCAATAGTACATATTAAGACCTGTGAGAATACGAATCGGTGTAGCCTTAATGCATGTTTCAGAACATTAGGCAGATATGCTTGTAACCCCCTGTGAGTAAACATCCCTGAATGTTGGTTGACTGGTTGATTCATAGTACAATTCACATTCACATTCAATAATTATGTAGGAGACTCTTCAAATTGCCTTTTTCGACAGCCTGAAAGTTACCTGTCAAACAAAGAATGAACATTTTCTTATAGACTAAACAGAGAAACCAGATATTCATTGACACTTAGGTTGCTTGCTATTCAAATATCATTTAATTTCATTTTCAGTGCACACTTTTTTTCCTTTTACATGCAAGCGTTTCGTATATCATCCATGGTTTGGGATGATCTGAGAGGACTAAGGTGTAGTTTAATTTCCGAGTTTTGGCCATAGTAGAATACAATGTTGTTTATATTCTATTTAGTCCTCATCTTAGACATCAGTTGAATTAATTTTCTACCATTCGAATTGAATAACAGCGTTGAATTCAATCGTAAACCATGTGTACGACTGGCTATATTGGTTTTAAAACAGATTTGAATTCAGTCGTAAAGCATGGATAAGACGCTATTGGTATTTAATTAAAACAAAGGCGAATTCAATCGTAAACCATGAATGAGACTGACTCTATTTTAGTTTTACAACAGAGTTAAATTCAATCGTTACGCATGGGTACAACTGTCTCTATTGGTTTTAAAACAACGTTGAATTCAATCGTAAACCATGGGTAAGACTAACTCAGTTGGTTTTAAAACAGAATTGAATTCAATTGTAAACTATTGGTAAGACTGACTTCATCCGTTTAAGGCAGAGTTCAATTCAATTGTTAATCATGGGTAAGGCTGACTCTATTAGTTTTCAAGCACAGCTGAATTCAATCGTAAGTCATGGGTAAGACTGACTCTATTGGTTTTGAAACAGAGTTACATTCAATCGTAAATCATCGGTAAGACTGACTCTATTGGTTTTAAAACAGAGTTGCATTCAATCGTAACCCATGGGTTGGATTGACTTCATTTGTTTAAGGCAGAATTGAATAAAACCGTAACCCAAGGGTAAGACTGACACTATTGGTTTTGAAACATTGTTTGTCTATATTTCATTTGTGGTTACCATTACTTTTATTTTCTCACAATGCCATTTTGCTGGTGCCATTCTCTGCGATACGCCATTCTCCCATCCTTTTTGCCAGCCCAACATTTAACTGCGCAATTGCTGGATGCAAATAGAAACACTACTTTTCGGTACCTGTTTTCGTGTGACTGTTTCCTCGATTTAAATCATAGGTTGACAGCAAGCGTATTACTCAGTGATTAGGTGCCAACACCTGCCTCCTACACAATCACTAAATTGCTGCTTGCCAAGTGAAAATTAGTGATAAACTCTTATCATTTGTTATTTTCGTAATCGTAAATAGATGGTTTTAAAACTAAAGTGAACGAAAACACAGTGCTGTTATTTTAATCGTCTGCACTGTTGAAAATGATCTTTCGAATTGGAAACGTGTACACAAAGAAAACAACGGTTATAAAATGCCAATCGTCCTCTCTCTTTACAATCAACACATACTTTGTTAATACATTTTAAACTTAAGACGTATACATGGAATGTTACTCACTCTGTTACGAAATATGGTGAGATTACAAAGAATATATCATTATTTTTTTTTTTGGGGGGGGGGGGCTAGTATTATACAAATAAGGTTTTATAAACGCCGGCGGTCACTTAATTGATACATGTCAAACTTGTTTTATTTCTTATGAACAAAACTATCTATGGTACTCTGTCCACAGCACGAGAACATTTCAATTTGTATGCATAAATATATCTGGCAAATACATAATCTAGGTTTATTGAAGTTTCATCTAAAGCTGCCACAACTCTGAGTCATGTTCCATTGTTATTGGGCTAAAGGTAATGCCTGTTATATCTATTATCCCGTTTATTGAGCCTCCTCGTCCCTGGAATTGTTTTTATGGTACAAACGAAGTAAACTATGGCACCAATCCTTTGGGAATATCTTCAAACTGACTTATTGAGACGCCACAAGACAAATATTGATCCCTTTCTATCGTATGATCTCCTCTGTGTAAGAGTGTCATCAATTTACATCGTCTTTATTAGACGAGATCAGGACATCACAATGCAGGGCGCTGCCAGATGCTTTGGTCCCGACCAAATTTACGATGACTATTGATTGCACTTCATTCCACAATAAATATAGCTGAAGACGGATTTTAATTTCGGTTTTGACCCGAAGATGTTCAATTAAACTCATAAAAAACTATTGATCTTGCGTTCAGTGGTAGACTTAGGTTTTAAAGGCATTATTTGATCTTTATCAGTTTTGCAATTGGATTCAATCACATAAAAATATATACTGGATCGCATGACAAAAAATTATAATTCAACATATAAATACATACTGGATCACATGACAAAGAACTATAATTCAACATAAAAATACATACTGGATCACATGACAAAGAACTATAATTCAACATATAAATACATACTGGATCACATGACAAAGAATTATAATTCACTCACTCTCTAAAGGATTTTCTTGTTATTGTCGTAACGGCTGTAAAATACAGATCTTGGGATATGAGAGTTTTCAAGCTCTGTATTTTCATTTTGGTTTTAGTTTTCAAACGTGTACCTCCAGCCTCGTCTTAATGATAGAAAACATAAATGAAATTTCTGGAAATCATCGAATTAATGAGTAAATATGTAGATTTTCCCTCTGCAGTGAAGTTCTGATTGTAGAACAGTAGTATGAAATAGACTATTGTATTGGGTTTTTGTTAGAAATTTCAATAGACACCTATTTACAGTCGAAATTGCGCCTCATCTTGCATCTTTAGTCTATGGATAAATCAAAATATGTTTTCGATTCCTTTTTAAGGGTTTCCTGTTACAACATGTTTGTTTTGTTCATTTGCTCAACGTAAATATATGTCATTCTCAAATGACCAACGAGTTCTATTTCGTCTGCGTGGGTATTTTGTAACATGATCCCCATTGCGTCACACGAGAACATCCACTACAAATCATTGTATTTGTTTGGTCTGTAAGTGATCCACAAGGGATTATGGTTGTGGGTTAACGATTTCCTTAATATGATACTTCAGGTTAGTCTAGGAACTGCGTGAGATGGCAACCTTTAACTATCTGTTGAAGAGAGGATCTTCCAGTAATGACTGTTTGCCTACTTAATGACACTCGTCTTCAAGAACGTCCACTTTCCTTTCAGATCTTACAATACTGAACGTAGACGACTTGGTCCATGAAAGAACTGGATCTTCTCTGTGATGGACGTTGTGAACGACTGGCAAATTAACAGGGGATAAATTTGGAAACCAGGTGATTAAGCAGTGATCGTTAGAGACCTTTGGACAACGTAAAGTGACGGAAAACAAGCCTGCTGATCGACAAGAGTCATTTTAACAATTCTTGTATCAAACGGAAAAAAAGTAAATGATGAAGAATTAAGACTGAGTCGACGGTATTTTTTTCAAATTTATTTGACAGTTTGTCGAGTTGAAGCTCTCAACTGTCCATGATTAAGTGAGTTGTGCGGTTCTCGTCCGTCCAATATCAAGATTACGAATGCGCTCGGAGCAGAATCAACAGAATCAACGTTAACCATTCATCACCTTGGGTTATAATGGTTTCCAAACCTGCACATTGTATATTTAAAAGCATGCAAAAGACGTTATGTGCTGACTCATTAAAAGTTGGTACAACATGACCATCTTCACGTGAATGTATCATCGCGATACATACTACATACCAGTGTCCAATCTGGTCAAATGAAACGTTCGTCGAGTACAATATTTCCTCATCGATACATTTCATTGACATCACCACAGAGCCCAAGTATTCATGTTTGTCATGCTCATGGAAGTTAATTATTTGTAATTCATTTTCCTGACTGTTAAATGTTGGTACCCCCGGCGATGATGGGTAGTTGGTTACCAGCACTGAGGTGAGACGTTGTGCTGTAAACCTTTGCCCATAATGATGAGTATTAATAAAAACGTTCATGTCATTTTTCTGCGTTCGATACCAAAACCATTTGTGCCAAATGTAGAAATATATCAAGCAGCAAACTTGATACGCTACTTAAATAGTTCATGATACACAAATGCTGTTTTCCATCACAAAGCAAAATTACACACCAAAAAAATTATTGATAGACAGACAATGACTTAACTTCAGTACAACCCCTTGAAGTTGTCTGATACACATACACTGTATCTGCTTTGGCAACCAACCAGCACAGGTTATATTTTAAATATCATACATCATTTGTTACAGCAGGTTTTGTAAACTTAGTTTCAGCAGAAACCCTTGAAATTTTCAGATATACCTACACTGTACATGTAAGTGGCTTGACAACCAACCAAATTTGGCTAAATGCATATAATTTATTACATAATATAAAAAGTTATCAACTTCGCCGTTTCAATTCACAGAACATTTGAGAGCGGTTTCAGATTTCAAAGGCATCCCAATAAAAATAACATATCTCCATTGACAGTTCCTGTTTAAATATCAGAGAAATCAAACGGAACATTTCTGTGAACTAACCGACACCATCGGTACTCACCCGATTGGCCGGTTAGTTGACAATAGAAACAGCAAGAATGTATCGTTTAAAATGGAGACTAAATTAAAAATAAGTGACTATTTGTCTGCCGGGTTTAGCATCTCAAATACTCCAGCGTCCTTTGTCAGTATAATATATATACGTTTTATTGCTCTAGACAATGTTAAAATGTAAACTGTTGCAGAACAACCGTTTCAAGAATACAGCATCACGGTTACATATTCGGTAACAGTAAAATCCACTTTTATAGGCCCACAAAGAATCGGATAGCATGTAAAGTCTGAGACATTGCCGGCCTAATCTCAAGCATTATGGACATAAAAGCAACAATGGTCTTGATTTGCGACGCTTGGAAAGGTTAATGCCGATTTCAAATGTTGGCTGCGTCCTGAAAAGGCTATTATTATACCCATTTTGTGAATATCTAAAAACACGTTTTTAGCTTTGTGCGTTTTGACAATCGTTATTGAGCAAACGCTTGTTGAGAGTGGCAAATAATATATAATATTCAACATTTGATAGGGATACTTGATATTCTTGCCAATTAGCAGAGAATGATCAAACATGTATGCCAATCAAGTTGGTATACACAATCAATTTACGTTTAATGAAATGTCCATGGTTGTCACGTGCACCAGAAATAACAATTTGCACGTGCAAAACGTACACGTTCAAAGAAGTATCAGTTGGCGTTATAGGCAACCACAGGTGACGACCTGCATGCATTGCTAAAAGTTTTGGGTTTTTTTTGGTTAAATGTGAAACGTTATGCAACTGCAACCCCAAAGACTGGAGGGAGGTGCTACGCAAGAAGAGGTTGCAAGAACTTTAATTTTTTCACAGAGCGTGGTGTCCCGTGTGTGCCACCGTTACCAACACAATGGAACTGCAGCCCTTTAGCGCAGCGGCTATGTCATTGGACTACGGATCGTAAGGTCGTGGGTTCGAGTCCCACCAGAGGCATCGGGGGATTTTTCACCCCAACCCAAAGGTGAGCTTGCCATGGGCTCGATTAGGGAGGACTAAGACCGCAGAGTCCAAGTCTCATCCACTCACGGATGCGCTAGTGGGGGTGGCTCTCAGACTGGACCTCATCCGATGGATGACAGCTGAAATGCCGCTGGTGTCATGTTCCCCAGGCTCGGGAAACCGAGATAGATCCACTGAAAGCAAGCGGTAGCATGTACCAGTCACGTAGTACCACTCCGAAAAGGATAACCATGGCATCATCCACCTCATCTATGCCTTTTTACCTTTTTGGAACTGTAACCCGACAACATGGAGAAAGACGGAAAAGGGTATATGTGTCTGGTCCTTCAAGCAACACGTCATTCAATGCAAACCGCAATACAACGGCGAAATGGATTGCAGAACGCTTCTGGTGTACGTGTTGCTACCCAAACATTGCGTCGACGTCTTCAAGAGATTGGTCAGCTCTGCGAGTGCCTTTAAACCGACATCATGGTCCAAAGCGTTTGCAGTGGGTAAACCAACATATGATTTTCACTGACAATTGTCGTTTCTGCTTGGACCACACAGGCCGAAGTGCAAAAACATGTAGACGTGTTGGAGGAGGATTCCACAGACAACACGTCGCCGAACATGAAGATAACATTAGGGTCAGTTATTGTCTGGGGCGACACATCAATGGACGGCACAAACACCCCTGCATGTCATTAGGCAATGTAGCATGTGTGGGACATGTTAGGGCGTGCAGCTTCTGGATGCTTGGCGTGCTCCTTACAGCCTTGTGCAAGGAGTCGAAGCTCCTTCCACAACTACAGATTCGTCGACTGATAATGGAGCATGGATCGCCGTTGTCTGTATATTGTTAATGCAAGGGGATACCATAAAATTACTGGCAATTACTTTAACTGGTCTTGAGTACCGGATGATCTCATTGCCATTCATCAGTATGACCAAAATGATATTTTCCTGACATAATCTTTTCTTTTCCACATGTACGATCGCTTGAAATGAGTTCAACTAAAACCGGTGTTCTGACCTTCAGTACAGAAAAGAAGCGGAAGATTAACGTGATGACCATAAGGACCTTTAATAGAAACGACAAGTTGCTTAAGGGCATCGCCACATCTAAATTGATCTTTCGTTTTGACTTACAAAACCAAGAAAACTGTTGCCTTAGAATTTCTAACGTTTACGACAATGCATACCACATGTTATGAATGACATGTTATATGTCATATAGTCCTTTGAGTGTACGTTCTCACGTGAATGCTATTTATAGTAACATAGTTTTTCACATAAAAATGAATATTTTAGCGGCAAACAAAGTTCGCAAATGCTGCAAAATTCCAGAATTATTCTCTGTATTAATGCTCACATGAATGCTAGATGACTTTTTTTAAAGTGACCCCATTCCTTCGGTATCCATGGCAACAGATTCTAAAAAGAGTAGTTCAAAACTATTTGAAGTTTTGAAAAAAAAAGTCTAGTAGATGTTTTGCAAATAACGGTCTTGTGGAGTGTGCAACAGTTACAAACGATAGAACAATGCACTTTCGAGACAGTTGACCATGCACCAAACTGTTAAACGAGTCAGTATGGCCTGCGAAATAAATATATGTTCCCCTAAAATACTTAGCAATATCATAATAACCATAAAATTTCAATTTTGATTGAAGTATTATGTGGGCAGTTTTACCATCGACGTTCACTTTATTCGAGGTTTTGTTGTCACGTGACCACTGGGATTGCATGCATCGCAAGTTTGTTTTGCTCTGCATTTCACACGCAATCACTTGGTACTTCATGTCACTACTCAACCACGAAACCCCTCTAGCGGATAACAATAGCAGCTTGCCTTGGTTATACTTGTCTATCTCGGTTCGTACGTCACATATCAACGCCAAACTTCTACACACACGTTTTGCTGTCCTAAGATTAGAGTTTATTTGGTGACAATTTGTTTCTCGAACCGGATATGTGGCAATAACCTTAATTTTGGAAACATATTATGAGAAAACATGATCATGAGATTAGTAACCATGCTAAGCAATTTTAATACCAGGGTCAACCACAATGGATAGCCATCACCAATGAAGTCTGACCGGAGGACGAACAGTTCGAATGAAATTACTTGGAAACTGAAAGAAAGTTAAATACACATAACCAAACAGAAGTATGATCATTTTGCAATAATAAAAATTAATGATTTTATCAATATTTAATTTCAAGGTGCACGAGGCTAAATCATGACTGCTTCTACTTTTATCAACGCCATTTGAATGACCTTAACTTTCAGAACATCCGACACGTCCTTTTCGTTGAGAATAGATGCTGCAGGAGACTGTTGTCCACTTGCCCAGACCAATTCATTACCACACAGTGTGACACAGCTATGCATCAGTATACCTACATCACACGTACTGATAATCATTCGTCTGAGAGTCACTGTTACGCCGGAGGGTCTTCGTTAAAGGAAATTGAAATAAATTGAAAAGTGTTATAAGTAACCTCATCTGCGAGTTATAAGAACTGGACCGGTTTCAAAAGAAAATCACATTGTTCCAAGCTTCTATTAATAGTGTGTATCCCAATATTTCTTATTTGTAACTGTTATGGCTCGGTTTGGCGTGACATGTGGAAATACTCGATTATCTGGTGGCAAATTACATCGCACAGACGTTTTAGATGGAGATGCTAACCTACACCTTGTTGTGATGTGGATGGTAACAACTACAAAGGGTATATAAAGAAATCAGACCGCAAAAGAAAGTCATAGATGCATCAGTTCAGAGATTACCTGGCATTTTGTGTATTTCCGCTTCTAAACCCGATGTGTTCAGTATCGGTAATAAGGTAAACTATTGCTAAATCAGTTGATGCACACTAATATCAAAGAAGAGAGATTGCTTTGATGTCAAATAATAAGAGATTTGATGTGTCATGTGGGATTATATGCAGATGAACATGATAATACCAACACTTTACACAAAGCGTCGTACAATTACTGGATAATGCATATATAATACTCATCTATGTGAGTTTTGTTCTTTCAGACGACCATTACCAGAATAAATGTATATTGTGCTAATGTGACAGGTTTCCTTTGTATCCCTGTATCTACACAGGCAGGCTGCTTACACGTTTCATCATGAACATTATGTTTAGTTTAAACGAGTAGTTCGTTGAAAGTGGTTCACTATCAGCCACAGACCTCCATCCCACCCCCCACCCCACCCACCTTCTGAGTAACGGAACACAAACTGGAAAATGGGTTTAGAGGCTGCTGAAATGGAGTACAAACTCGCTAAACAAAAGGGGAAAACAACTAAACGGAATTCAAACCATCGGTCCCGGAAGTAATCGCCGCAATACGTTTTAAACAATGAAAATGAAAAGGAAAAACTACTATCGGACACCGAGAAAAATCATGTGGCCGCCATTTTTTGCAGGCTCATTGTCTGCCGTTATCGAAAACAGCCGACGGCTGCCGACAGGGATAGTTTGTCTTCCGTTTTAGCTGGTTTACTTCCGCGACTGATGGTTTGAATTCCGTTCAGGTGTCTTTTTCTTCCGTTTCAGCGCGTTTGTACTCCATTTCAGGAGCTGTTTATTCCGTTC
>JAUELE010225925.1:0-12483 GCA_031471655.1 Diodora aspera | reverse complement strand
CCATGCCCCCCCCCCCCCCCCAGAAATTAACATTTTCGGGTCGGCTGGAAAAATATAAAACTGCTGAGTGTCTTTTATTTTTTTTCACATTACTTCTTTTTTTCCAGTCGGCGAATCCGTAAACCAAAAAAAACAAGTCTGGCCTAACTCGAATATCAACGTTACGGATGAGAGACCTATTCTGAAGATCTGAATCTATTCTTTGCCCGCTTCGACACTCAAAACTGCGGGGAAGATCTAGGTCATATTCTATCCATTATCCCCGACAGGTCTGATGACATCACAGATTCACAGCTAGTGCAGATGACGTCAAAAAGTGCTTCAGTAAAATAAACCCTCTGAAAGCCAGCCGACCTGACAAGATTTTCGGTGCACTGCTGAAAAACTGTTCAGATCAACTCTGTCTTAAGATCTTGTTATTAGTCAACTTTTAATATTTCTTCAAAAACCAACCTTATACCGAAACTGTGGAAACTCTCCGAAATAATACCCGTGCCAAAAAGAGCAAATCCTATGAAATGTATTGATTTTAGACTTGTTGCTTTAACATCTATTGTAATGAAATGCTTAGAAAGAATTGTTTTAAGGCATCTTAAGTCTGCTGTTGGTGAAAGATTAGATCCCTTACAATGTGCATTGCAAGCAAAACGCGACGTCGATGATGCAACCTTGACCTTGTTAAACACATTGTACTGTCACGTAGATACACCTTGCTCGGATAATGCCTATGCTCGGATTTTATTCATGGATTTTTCATCTGCTTTTAACACTATTCAACCTCATTTAATGATCCAGAAACTGATTGCCTTAAATGTGTCTCCTCTATTATAAAATGGATTAGTTCCTTTTTAGCATTTCGTTGTCAATGCGTTAGAATAAACAATACACAGTCCCCTTTTGTTGAAATGAATACTGGTGCTCCCCAAGGTTGCGTCTTGTCACCGTTTTTATTTATTATTTATACAAATGATTTTAGAAGCGGAAGTCCTATTTGTTCTCTTGTTAAATTTGCTGATGACTCTGCCCTCATTTCACTCATTAAAGACCATGAGCATACAGATATCTACCACAGAGAAGCTGAAAGACTGCCTAAATGGTGCTCTGATAACTTTCTTAAACTGGATGTGAAAAAGACAAAAGTACGAAAGCCTGGTGAGGCCAATTTGGAAATGAAAAGGCGTAGAAACGCGAAAAAAGGCGTAGAAACGCGAAAAAAGGCGTAGCAACGCGAAAAAACGTGTAGCAACGCGAAAAAAAGGCGTAGGAACGCGAAAAAGGCGAAGCAACGCGAAAAAAGGCGTAGCAACGCGAAAAAAAGGCGTAGCAACGCGAAAAAAGGCGAATAAAAGGCGTAGCAACGCTAATTTGAAACATAACAACGTATTTTAAAAAGGCGTAGGAACGTGTTTATATTCGCGTTGCTACGCCTTTTAAATTTTTTTTCAATTCGAAATTGGTCTCACCAGGCTTTCGTACACCAGGCTTTCGTACAAAAGAACTGATTTTTGATTTTAGAAATAAAAGGAGGATTTAGATAATGTCAGTATTGACGGAGAGACTGTTGAAATAGTAACCGAATATAAATACTTGGGAACCGTAATTGACAACAAACTAATATGGAACCAGAACACATCTGCGATATGCAGCAAGGGCCAACAACGGTTATATTTTATGCGCAAATTAAGATCTTTTAATGTTTGTTCAAAAATGTAATTCATATTTTATCATTGTTTTGCTGAAAGTGTTTTAATATTCGGAATTCAATGTTGGTACGGTTCCCTTTCTGTGCAAAACAGAAACAAACTAAACAGAATTGTAAAAATTGGAGCAAAAAATATCTAACAGTGTGTTTGACAGTCTCTCTGTAGTGCATCGCAGGCGGGTGCTCTCGACAGCAAATAAGATCCTAAATGATCCTCTACATGTTTTAAAAAACCGAGTTCACTCTTTTACCCTCTGGTCGCCGTTATGTGGTCCCTAGATTTAGAACAAATAAAGCTAAACATTATTTTATTCCGTTAAGTATAAAGTTTTTAAATTCTCGTTAGTAGCTTATACTTTTAGAGGTGCACATTTAGTGATGGGGCGTTTAGTGTTTTAAATGTTGTTTGTGTGTAATGCGTACATTTTGCTCTTGTGTTTTCTTTTACTTATGAGCATGTTGTTGTGCAACCCAAATTCCTTATTTAAATGAGGCAATGAAGTATATCTTATCTTATATTATCTTATCTTATTGACGTCAATGAAAATAATATAGGCGTATATCGTTCAAATTTGACAAGTGTTCTTTTCTTGAAGGACCTGTACTTTACCATCCCAAATACCGGTTGTGACGTCAGAGTTGACGATTTACCTCAGTTACCTCTCATTGTGTGCTGTCCCTGGTTCAAACCGTACGGACTGAGCCACTCGAAGATGAAGATGGAGGCCCCGGTGGCGTGCACACTGAACACCAGAATCAGCATCCAGGATGGGTAGTCATACGGTTCTGAAATCACAAATCCCATGTCTCTAGTCTCAACATTGTTAAATTTTTGCAAATAACAATTATATTGAATTCCTAACATTATAGCATTTGGTTAAATTTCTTTTTGACATAAGAATCTGTATGCGTGTTTGCGTTTTACTTGAACAGTTTTCAAACGTTTTCAAATACATGTTATGGTTCTTTGGTAAATCGTACCGGAATATAGCTCTGCATGTTACAATATGTTCACACAGCTCTTAACATAATTCTCTGTATTGAAGTACATGTACATGTATTTTCAAGCTGACATAATTTTCAGAGAGACTGTAACATGTCGCATATTTTACTAATAGAGCAAACGACGAGATACAGTAAGATATATTAAAGTATATTATTAACAAAGATATTACCACCTAATTATTCCAGTATGCTGTAGTATTTAATAGTCGAGCTAACAACACCTGGTTGGAGTTTTACATGAGGTGAGTTGAAAAGCTGTTTTTACGTTGCAATATTTCAGCCATAATACAACGTGATGTACAAGGTCCACAGCAAGGGAATAGATAGTTCATAAAAGGATCGATAGAAAGAAAAGTGAAAGCAAAAGATGCCATTTTAGTCGCCTTGTACTGAGGCCTGAGGCCCTGATTATTGAGGCCCTATTCTATCTCCTTGACACCACGCCACTCCCCGGAAGTCCAAAGCGGTAGTCGTACACGAAACAGTCCTTTGTATCCAAAAGATCGAATAACACTTCCGTGTGGTTTTGAACAGAATATAAAGCACCCAGACAATTGTGTTTCAAACTGATGCAGTGCTCTTCTACTAGTATAAATAGCATCTCGGTGGGGACTTAAAGCAATATTTATTCATCTTATAGTTTCCAAATGGCTGAATATACTGCCCCACAAGCTCAAGAACTTGCAGATATAGTATCCATTGGGGCCTTACGTTAATTAAAAGGTCTATTAACTCCAGATAGCTACAAGTTCAAAGATCACAAAATTCATCAGTGAGGTTGATTAACGTACTTGTAAGCTGTTGAGGTCTTTCTATATGCCCATTTACCTAGTATCTTTCACAGACAAAACGCCCAAACCAAGATATACACAAAGAAACTGGCCAAGAAATGAGTCTCCTGTCCAAGTAATTACCTTATTTCTGCGAGTCATAATGCCTGGATTGTACCAGCATAAGTGGATCTAAGGGCAGGGAGAGAGGGGAGCCGACATGACCCCCTTAAAATCTCACAAGCCTAAGAAAAAGGCTTGTACATTGCCTTAAAATCTCACAAGCGTAAGGAAAAGGCTTGTACGTTGCCTTAAAATCTCACAAGCGTAAGGAAAAGGCTTGTACATTGCTCAATTGTAATATATACTCATTATGCTCATTATTATTGTAACCCCTGTATAATAAGACATAAGCATTAGGAGAAGTGATGAAATACGTTCAATAGTTTCTTAGATATACCAAAACATTTAGCAAATCACAGAAGAACAATATCAGGTGCAATTCTAATTTACACGATCAAAGTTATGCGTTTCACTATGTCACTATGACCTTATTGCCATAAAACTGTTAACATGACATTATAGAACTCCATTTCGGCGGGACAATAATAATTGGCATGAACATATTTCCCGTGACATGTCCAAGACCCTTTCAATGCGGAAAGCAACAAATCTACAGTAATTCTCACTCTAAACAATGCTGGAGTATGGCCCTCGAACCCTCCTTAGAATATCTCCCATTCCACTTCCTAACCCCAACTCCAACCCACGTACAATCCTGTAAACGTACCGGTAATACCTGATTAGTAATTTCAAATTGTGCACCCAGTGTCAAGCAATCTTTAAACCAATTCTCTGTACTTGCAATAGATGCAAGAATAGTTCATGGTTTAATTTCAGCAATTGGATTGGTATTGACTTGTTCCGGTATAGACCCCTTACCTAGAAAAGCTGTCGGGGAGATGGCCCCTTCTCGGATTGCCACAATGATGGTGATCCCTGTTTCAAGGAAAGGGACTGAGAAGTCAACGGCCGAATTCCTCTCCGGGGTGATCTTCAGAGATGTGATAACCATGTCAGCTTTCTTGTCAAGAAGGGCACGGATCAAACCGTTCCATTCGCCAGTGTTCTGAAAACATTACCACCAACAATTTGATTTTTGTGAAACGCAATCTGTTCCTTTCTTCTCAACAGGTCGTTGGTGACCAAGAGGCAATTAACG
Source organism: Diodora aspera (assembly GCA_031471655.1). Lineage (NCBI taxonomy): Eukaryota > Metazoa > Mollusca > Gastropoda > Lepetellida > Fissurellidae > Diodora > Diodora aspera. The sequence continues at coordinate 7,784 of JAUELE010225925.1, read as the reverse complement.
GTCATCGTATGTTAATTTTAACAGATTTGGTCAAGAATCGAATTATGTTTTACTGAATGCTCTTAGTTGAAATATGAATTATACTATATTGAATGTTGGGGACTTTAGTAGATAAAAGGATTTGTTGACCTTAATTTTTTAAAACAAGAAGTTATATTTTCTTAAAAGAAGAATTAAGTTTTCTTTAAAAGAAGTAGTTATATTATCTTTAAAAGAAGAAGTTATATTTATTCAAAAGAAGAAGTTATATTTTTTTAAAGAAGAAGTCAAGTTTTTGGTTTTCCAAACTGAATTCTGAACGTGTCCTTTGAACATTTTATGGTCTCAGATTATCAATTTGTAATGTATTTGAACCCATTTAATGAGTCTGTAGTGATTTTTTAAGACTGAATGCTTGAACTTTAACATTCTAATCGGGATTTTGAAGCATGAAAAATTTACTTTGGGGAAATATGGTTTCTTGGATTGTTGCAAACTTTCAACTCCCTTTAGAAAATTAAATTAAAGTCAAAGCGTCTCGGAACGTTCTCTGAGGTAGGCAAAGATATTGTAATTTTATTAAACCACGTCGTATGTCGACGTAAAGGGTGTGTTAAGATATTTTCACATTCTCATGGCAGGGTTCCCTTGTGTAATTGAACACGTCGTTGCTGCATATAAAGTACATGGCTTCGTGTAAATTTACTTCACTTACACTATTAATGGCGCCCCACTGGCCGTCGTCGACTTCAAACAGGCTGTAATCAAATTCGAGCTGCTGGCTGAGACTGACCAACAAGTCAATGCTGAGGCCATTACAGCATATTTCCACAGTCGTGTTGCTCAATCTAAAACAGAAGAACTCTGTATTACCCTCTATTTTCATGCCACCATAGGGGAAAGATTAAACCGTGCTTAACTTTGTTGCGCTTCGGAATCCGCAGAGGGATGCTTGGTAGTGATACATTCGCATAATCAAGAAATATCTTGCTTTCAATCATCGTCGTTCTGAGAATTGCTCCCAGAACTGCATCAATAAAGTTTGCCTCAAAGTTTTCAGAGAAAATCCATACATTTCAGTATTGCAGTTATCGCGTATAAGAGGAAGTTAGTATTTACAATTTGCCTGTTGCTACTTTGTTGCAGCTCTAACGGAAGGCACTTAGACTGGAACCACTGATTGTCCCAAGACTACCTATACAGTGCATTTTCAAAACATTATATATAATGAAGTCATGGGCGTACGAGCGGGGGGGAAGCTGTCCCCCTCCCCCGGATTCGGGCAAAATAGCTCAGAATTCGGGCAACAACTCCTCAAGTTTCGAGCAACAGTAAAGTGTCACCATTTTTTCTTCTTATTTCTTCTCGGTTTTACCAATGGGGTAATTATTCTTCGGGCCAAAAGAGGGTCAAATTCGAGGGTGCCCTTACGCCTATGAATAAAGTAGATTGTCTAACAGACGCTGCATTTGTTTCACTTCCAGGACTTGACAGGTTTGTGAACACTGCAAGGCAAGCTGATTTCTGCGATTCCACAGAGGTAACGCGAGGCTCAGTTCAAAACATTTATACCTTGTTTAAAATATATACAGGAGAGAAATATATATTTTTTCAGAGACGGGAGCCAGTCTCCAATATAAACAGCGAAAAGGTTATTTATCAACTATCGATTGTTCTTTACACGAATGCATGGTGGTGCGATCATTATTGCCCTGGTTTATTGCGCTGTGTGTCATTATCTTTTGTGGATGGTATGAGATAATTATCACGCCATGAGAATACTGCCTGTGTTATGTTATGCACTGTGTACATGTTATTCACTAAATGACATACATGTTATGCTGTTCATGGTATGATGTGCGCTACATATTATGATAGTATGTACTAGAAGGCATCCGTGTTATCTGATTCCTGGTGTACATGTTATGTACTACATGGCATGCATGGTATGATAGTTGTGGTAGGTATATGATTCATGTACGTGTTGCGTGTTACATTGCTTACATTGTACTGTATATATAATGTTATTTATAGTACGGTATTTGCCTTAGAGTGTTCTTCTCGTGTTCTACAGTGCAGTTATGGTATGGTATGTTACTTATAGTGTACATGTTGCGTTCTACATTGCGAACATGTAATGTTAATAATTCATGGTTAGACGAACACTTAAATTATAAAAACGGTTCAGTTCAGAACAATATGCAGTTTTCATTATTTTATTTCTTACTGAAAAAGAGCCCTTTCTCAGGTGTGTTGGGATCAAGAACCTAGACTTGCTTTAATAAGACACTGCTCTTGCCTATTTAAAAAAACTGAATCAACAGTCATGGTGCATGACTAAAATATGTTTATGATTCATGGTCAACATGTGTGTTATATGACAATAATGTTATTCTATTCATCATAGTTATGCGGTTCATAGTACACATGGTGTGTATCACATTGCATACATGTTACGTCATTAATATAGGACAAATCCAAATCTTATCACGTATATGGTGTGGTTTGAATGAACATCTTCAGAACACCTCAGTTGCCGAACTTTGTTTTTTAACGAGTGGTCTCCATCGCTGATATTTAGTGCTGGTGTCTGACCCTGAGGGTGCGGGTTCGAATCGAGACCGGGACCCAACCCAAAAAACAGAATAGTTAAATGTACTTTGCAAGGAAATGTAATCCCAAATAAAACAAATAATGTTGTATTTGATCATTTCCTAAACTGTCCTTGAATATACAGACACCTACTTGTTTTTATTTTCATCCCTGTTGAAGACATGGCACTTGACAGCCCCAAGTGGACACCGACCATCCTCGTTGGGGAACGTGTACATGACGTATGGTTCTTCCTTCAGAGTGGCTATACGGACGAACGGACGTTTTGGTTTCCCAGCAGGAGGTACAGTTTGCGAACCAGGCCACGTGATGTCTTGCATCACTAAACCTTCTTTTGTCCACGTTCCAACCTAAGTGATGACATGCAGAAGTGATTATTTGTCTAGTACATTCCAAAAATGTTAGGTTAATGGCTTAGACCTCAGAGGCAATTACGGAACTATACTCAGGTGTAAAAATAACGATACAAACTCTAACATGTACTTTTTGTAACAGATAACAACGTTTGTCAAAACTGAATAGATTTAATATGAATATATGTCATTTTACTTTATGTATACGCATTATGTAGAAAAAAACCCATCAAATTTGAAGACCCAATCAATTCATAAATCAGAAATGTATTACAAATGTTTATGAAAACAAGTTCGTATCGGTTTTTTTCCACTTGAGTTCATCTAACGCCAAATGGTCTTAACAGTGTTTGTGTTACAAATGTTTACTGGATAAACTATTGTTCTAACACACCACTATCCGCGACGAAACGCCATGGTCAGCCACCATGAACGTAATCAATATAATAACTTTTAAAAACCTCAAAATGATAGTGAAAGATATGGAAAAATTTCAACTACTAATAAACGTAACACACGCGTACGTCTGGGAAAAAAGTTTATAAAGATATCGGTAGAAGTAACAGGCAATTTTCAATATTAGAGGTGTGACTTGCGAAAAGTACAACGAGCTGAAAGTCTGTAACTCATTAATGTCATGCACCAACTCACCAAAAGTGGATCGGGGGATGCCTAAAAGCTGAAACTCCGTTTAATTTACTAATGTGTTACACTAGCCGTCCACAAGAGGTTGATATAGTGGGATTCGTCATCACCAATAACAACTATTATGATTGTGCATATTATTATTAAGACCTCACCATCGTTACTTTCAATTTTTCTTTCAAACTTAACTTATGGATTTTCACTTTTTTATTTGGTAAACACAGGTTTTTCGACACAGATGCTGGTGTCTTTATCAAGCAATAACATATAAGCAACAGATGTGTGTTATATACATGTATAAGAATTCGTTCAAATTTATTTTAGTTCTTTTCGCCTTTATTTTAATTTTATTTTCCAGCCAGCTATATTTTACGTAAATGTTGCACCGTGTATCAAAATACGGACAAAAATGACAAGAAAATATAAATTCAATTCTTATACTTCATATACGGATTCGTTGCCCCATATCATTTAAAATGTCAAATGATCATCGTAGGCTTCTGGTTGTCAACGCCGGAAAATCTGGTAACTAAACTATCGATCTTGTACTAAATTTCAAACGTTTCTAAAATGAATACGGTCTAAAGACTGGCAACGGCTATGTTCTTGCTAATCTCAAATTGAATTTGCAATCACGTGGTGTCTGCAAATGTTTAACGCCACAATCGTCAGTTTCTACCAATGTGAAAACAAAGACAGTCCAGGAGATAATAGCATCGATGGTGATTTTGCACAGCATCCCACAACACTTCCAAGTAATTACAGTTATATAATCTCCCTCTTTGGTCAGTTATTTACCTCAATCCATTTTCTTCTAGAGTCACATGCTTTTACAGTTTTATGATATCTGCCTTTTTGGGCAGTTATTTACCTCGATCCATTTCCTTCTAGAGCCATATGCTTTTACAACTTTCTAGAAGTTAGGCGCTTTATAAATCAATTATTATTATTATTATTATCTGCCTTTTAGGGCAGTTATTTACCTCAATCCATTTCCTTCTAGAGCCACATGCTTTTACAACTTTATATCTGCCTTTTTGGGCAGTTATTTACCTCAATCCATTTCCTTCCAGAGCCATGTGCTTTTACAACTTTCTATCTGCCTTTTTGGGCAGTTATTTACCTCAATCCATTTCCTTCTAGAGCCACGTGCTTGGACGTTGACAACTTTCAGTTCGGAAAACTTGAGCACTCCAGTCTGGTTGAAGGAGATGATTGGTGGGCGTGTCACAGTCATGTTTTTCATGTACCTGAAGCATGTTTAGCATGTTAAGTATACATTAAAACATCCTTCAAGCCAGCTGGTGTCCGTGTACCCGTATCAGCCGTAAGCCGCAAGCCGTAAGCCGTAACGAGTGCGACAGGCCGACGGTAATCTAAAGTTATATAGAAACATATTGTTTGTTTTATGAACTGAGTTTAACAGCTTTAAAGTTGGCAGTCTTGCCGCCAGGGCTAAAAGATCTTGACCTTCGCTTGTTTGTATCTCCGACAATTTTTCGAATCAATAAGACACACCGATTTACCTTGGTCAGCAAGAGAAAAGAATTGTTCAACTTCACAATCGCAATTTGCTGGTAAGCTCAAGTTGCAGTGCCATAATAGGCGATCCATATTTTGACTCGATTGTACGACTGCTGCATCAAAGATCAATGGCATCAGAGAAGGGACAGTTGTGACCAGTATTCACCGCCGAATCCACTCTGAATGCTATCGATTTTGACACAATAACTATCTCTAACCGTATGCCAGATATCGCATGTTCTCCGGTCAGGATTCAAGTTCAGTGACGCGGATTAAATGTTATCCTGTAGGCGCCCTTTCTGAAAGCATCTCATGGTTACGATCTTCTTAATCCATGTCGTAACATTTTTATAGAACTGTTTTACGAAGTCGTTCTAAATTTACACAACGTGTTAAATAAGGTCCTAACTTACGACATCCTAAACTTGGTCGTATTTTTACGATATCGTAAAGTTACGATGCCTTCATAAAATGGCGGTCAGTGAATGATCAGCCTACTAAATCCGCATCCCGTGTGGCTTCCGGGGAGTGACGTGCTGTCATGTTGATAGAATTGGGTTCCACTAACCCAATGCTTGTACAAGGCGAGAAAAAATGCTTTCGATTTTCTTTTTATCGATCTTTTGAACTCTCACGCTGCGTTGGTGGCGTTATGGCTGAAATGTTGCTCTGGCAATGTAAAACATCATCTCTGCAAGATACTATTCAGCCTGGAAACAAATATCTGATACTACACGAGACCCAAAGTAACTTTTCTCCCGGTAAATAAATAAATAAATAAATAAATAGATAAATGAATGAATGAATGAATGAATAATAAGTAAATAAGTAAGTAAGTAAATAAATAAATATATGATGGTAATGAAATGAAAAATAAATAAATAAATAAATAAATAAATAAATAAATAAATAAATAAATAAATAAATAAATAAATAAATAAGTAAATAAATAAATAAATAAATAAATAAATAAATAAATAAATAAATAAATAAATAAATAAATAAATAATGTCAATCACTGAATAATTAAATGGCTGTATTATCTACAGTTTGTTTCACACCATAAATAAATACCGTTTATGAAAGAAAAGAAAGTACACTGGTGAGGTTGAACAGATCAATACGTCATACGAAAAGTAAACGCTTTGCTTGCAGCGTGGAACGCTTTTCATCTCTCTCTGATGTTGCCCCAACAGAAACTTTAATTCCCGTCACAGTTTGACTTTTTCTGCCAAAGCTTCCCTATTTATAGCCCTAACGGTTTAAAAGCAGTAAATTGAAGGCTTTGTCTTCCATGGAGAAATAAAACACTTCTCCAAAACCGAGATTAATTCTTTCTGGGACGTTGGGAAAATTGGATTTCTAACACACGTCACAACAAATGCCCTTTGATCGATCCGCTTCATCCAAGCAGTCCTACTTTTGCATCTACCCCATACAAGAGCAACATCGCGACCTCGGGCGTTTAAATCTCACTCCCTGGTTAAAGGTTGGCTCGCTGTCAATGAACGTGGAAAGACATTTTGGATTAATGACACGTATATTTGAAGCTTTCGGGATTTGATTTTTCTCGGTGAACTTTCTGTCAGAGAACTAGAACGCGGGTCTTGCTTGGAGTAATGATTTCAGGAACACGAAAAAAACGAAATTTCAATGTTAAAATATGAAATTAGTTGGTTTTGTATTACGAAAACTAATCTTTGACAACATTCGGTTATAGTACGTCAAAGATACATGTGATTTGATTGGATATCAGCAATTGTTTAGCCGTATCCTTTAGCAGGCACCATTTCCGGGATGATTAAAACGTAAGAGGTCATGAGGGATTCGAACCCATAACCTTTAAGGCCGATGAACTATTAAATGGATACATAACTAAGTTATATAATTAAAAACGTATACGGATTTCTTACACTGCAGTTGGTGGGAACACCGTGAGAGATTTTCCGCATCTCACGTATGCGAGAGATCGCAAATCGAAGCCTCTGATTGGCAGCTCCATTGTGACGATCCGAGGTCATGTTATGCCGGACGCATTGTGACGTGCTATTGTGACGTCATTTTGTTTGTGACATTTTCATCACGAGGTCATGCTGACGGTACATTAAAAGTGCAGTTCTGTAGGCCCAACGCCAAATGAACCCTAAAATGACACTTTGGTAACGTTTGTAAGAAATAGATTTCTATACTCGTGTCTGTTAGATAACATGGATCACACTCGTGTTTACAAAAGAATCAAACTCGCTTTGGCTCGTTGGATACGTTTGTAAACAACTCGTGTGAGATCCATGGTATCTAACAGACACTCGTTTAGTAATCTCTATGTAATCCTTGTAAATAAATTCTATTGAACTCTAAATCAAGCCAGCTAAAGTCAAGAAGTATGTGAAAACCGGAGGGGGCGGGTGGGGGACAGCAGTGACGTAATTTGAAATGAGAGGCGATCGAAAACGAGCACCGCTTGTGGATATTTAATTTAAAAAATATACTGACGGGCAAAAGAAACGATACCAAATGATTTCAATTATGTTCCCTTACGTCTTTATGTCATAGTTAATCAAAAGCTTAAGGATGCATGGATAATAATGAGTGCAATTTGATTGACATCATGTCATTGATACAAATCCATAATCTTGAAGGGATATCTCTTGTATATCCAACGTATGTGTG
>JAUELE010225914.1:0-12484 GCA_031471655.1 Diodora aspera | reverse complement strand
ATTATTGCTGAGACTATGTACTTTTCCTAGCAGGCCCAACCCAAGGCAGGTTATTATTGCTGAGACTATGTACCTTTACTAGCAGGCCCAACCCAAGGCAGGTTATTATTGCTGAGACTATGTACTTTTCCTAGCAGGCCCAACCCAAAGCAGGTTATTATTGCTGAGACTATGTACTTTTCCTAGCAGGCTTAAGCTTAGGCAGGTTAGTTTTCCTGATACTATGTACCTTTGTTAGCAGGCCCAAACTGAGATCAGGTGTAGTAAGGTGTTCAGGTCTTTTTTTGCTTCGAGTTTGTCCTGCGCACTTCCGAGATGTACAGTAGTAAACACGTGGCAGATTCAGCAATGTCGGCGTGGGGGTTGATGGGGGAAAGGGATGGTGCCAACAGGTGTGAAGCCTTCAGTAGGGGTTCTGGGGGCCTCTCCCGGAAAATAATAATCTACCCAAAATATGGGGCGGTCCTCTTGGTTCTGTGCTCAGCTTAACCGGACACTAAAAAGGCTAAAACGTCCATGATGTTTTTGATTATAAAAAGAGGGATTCACCACCATAACTGCCCTTGCTCTCTTTTGCAGATCGATTTATTAAATTAAAATAAAATTTTAAGTTCCCTGGCGCAACCCAAGCAGCCACTATGCGCTATAGAGGTCAACAACACTCCTTACGGAGGACCAGTACCCAGTTTCAGCTGGATCGACTGAGGCAATTTTACGAGTAATGCCACTTGCCCAAGGTGACGCAATTGGCAGCGTCTCAGAGACGAGGTGGTGAGTTGGAAGTTCACTAGGCCATATGCCCACTTTGGCCAGATTTCTTAGATTTTAGTGCTGGAGGAAAGCCCGCATCACCTGTGGGGAGCTGGATGCAATGATGCGGTGAAACCTGCGAGCTTCGGCTGGTACTGCGTACGGGTGCTTGTGTACCTGCGTGTCGGGAAAGTGAACCCTACCCTTCTCTGAAATTGTTTGGGCCACCACCCCTGCGAATCTGCGAGATTTCTGTTTCCGTCACTTGTAGGAACCTGGGCCCTTTTATTCCGCTTCATAAACTTTCAAACACAAATTCCTACTCCGAAACGAGAAGTTTTTATAGCGGTAAGTCAGTGCTGCTCGAAAGAATCAATTGTAGGTGAACCAGTTGTTATCGAAAGGTATACAAGCCAGTTTCTTCAAGAAACGTACAATAAAAATAAAACTGAACATTTCATACACTAAACTTTATTCGACCATAAACCAAACGATTGATTGGCCTGTACAGTACCAGGTTGACTTTATATTGGTTTTTCTAACGGTATACCTTTACTGAATTACCACAGGTGGATCCATTGGGGGGTGCAGGGAGTGTGCAGCCCCTGCACCCTCCTCACACCCTGCCTTTTCAGTTAAGTTTTATGTAAAACTGCAGTAACTCGGTAATATTCGCAGTCTGCACCAAGTCACGTTGAGCACCCCCAACTTTCCAAAATCCCGGATCCGCATGTGCTCAATTGATGTTTGTTTACTCTGACCTTTCACGTCGTCAAAGTAAAATATAATCACAGGTCTGTTGAACAGACTTGAATATTCAAAACGTTAAACCAAAAGCTGGATAACAATTTCTGTGGCGTTTAGTAATGTAAGACAGCGATAAACACGTGTATGAACAATTTATGTTTCTAATTTAGCAACACTATTGTCCATCAGTCAACAGCTAAACTTTCTTTGCACAGGTAATCGAGAATTCCAGTGATGATAGACACGGGTCAGGTTAACTAGTATGGAAAACATACACACTCGTTGATTAACATAACACCTTAGTACCTGCCAAGATCTTCTCAGAGCGTGAAATATTATCACAAAACGTCGTTGCAGCTTCGGATTTAATCATGCTCTTAATCCAAGTCAATAAGCCTACTTTTCAAGCCTGCCTGGTCGTTGGCCTTGTCGGTATAAGTGCTGGACTAATGCCCCTTTGCAACTACAGTAGGTAACTTGATGAGGTGAAGCACAAACACAAACAGAATAAACTACATTACGAAATAATTGAACACGCTAAGGACGTTTGTGAATAAAAGCTTGAAATCGTCTGCTGAAATACAAGTCCTGTACATGTCATTCTTTTCAACGAGTGAAGGTTCTTTCATTTTATTATTAATACTACAGTCATTCAATAAAACAAAAAAGGACAAATTCTGTTTCTTGAACATACTCTATGAATGCATTAAAACGATTTGAAGATGCTTAACTAAGTCAATTCCTTAGCTTCACGTAAAACGTTAAGATAATACTGCTTTATATTGGAAGAAATACTCATTTTGTTTCTGCGCTGAAGCATTCAGTAAACTGTTAAAGGAAGTATAAAGAGATGACCCTGATCTATATGTGTTCTCCTTTCTGTTAACCATTACTCGGTAAAGTAAACATTAATAACAGATTAATACTTCTCCCCGTGGCCCACTTGTGCGACCCTACCAAAAGGTCTATATACGTAAAAGCCAACTGAAGCGCAAACAGCAACTCTGGCAGCCATCGAGAAGACCTTTGTCCTTTCAGTTAAATAAACAGTGTTCGAGAGTAGGGCGAAGCGAAATGCTGACTGGACATAAATGAAGCTGGAATTGATTAGGTTTTGATAATGATCTATAAAGAATGTGATTGAATGTGCCATAGATGACCTCACTCTATAAAGTGGAAGACGAAAATGTATTGATTATATCTATTATAAGTTTTCAGACTTACGAGCGCCTACCTTGGAATAGGATTTTAGTCGTGTATGTTTGTTTTTTGGTGTTGAATCTATTTTTATGATTTTCATATTGTGGTTCTTATTCGGTATATTATATTGTATGGTTGAACGCATTTTGAAGTGCATAGATATGTGAGCTAAGCCCCTGTAAGTCTATCCATGTCGTGAAGATGTTAAAAAGTCTGTTGCTGAATAACTTGAGTGGTAAAAACGAAAAATAAACGTTCAACTGAATAAGTTTGGGACCACTGTTAACAGTTCAACCGACTAAGCTTCCACTAAATTATGCATGTACTTCCAGCTCGATTTAAACTGGAAATTGGTTCAGCTTCAACCTTCACTAAGTTGCAACCCATTTTCACTTTTGACGTTAACTTTTATTTATTTTATTCATTTCTCGTTCACGAAATATGTTTTTATTCGTATTATTACATCGGTTCATCGGTGACCCTTGGTGCTCTAGATGCTATTTTTTAAAGGTATGCAATAAACCAAAATAGTTCTAGCAGTTAAAAAGCAACCCATAGTAATGAATTCAGTTAGATGTTAGCTATTGGGTACACATAGAAAGTTAACGAATCATGGTCGAAAGTCTCTTTCATTATCCCTGGATGCAAATGGCAACAGCAGCAGAATAGCTATTTTTCAAGGAAATGTATTCCCCACAATAAACAAATTATGTAGTATTACTTATGTGTGAGATGTAAACAAAGTTTTCCGTCTGTCTGTATACTCCAGCCAGATCTCTGTTAGTTACATACATTTTGTACACCTAGATCAATCGATCTGTTTGATAATCTGTTTAAACAACAATGTACAAGACCCGATAACCAAGTAAACAGTCAAGCGGCAGACTGACGGACTCAGCACTCTCATCCAAATCACGAGACCGAGCATCACGTTCTGGTGCAGAGAACAGAATTAACCGAACTAGAATATCCGTAGGCTGATGGAAAGAAAATACCAACTGACATATTTAGAATGGAACTTAATCTTCTGGGACTGGAGAAAATCCTCTTTCGTCTGGAGAACAGTGTTGGTTGGAACACGCGAATGGTCATTTAACTGTCTGACAGACCATTCTTGGCAAGTCTATAAAATAGGGATAGCTAATTTTGAAAGTCGGCTGTGGTGACACGAGGCTCGCTTAAATAAATTCATACCTACTTAATGGTATTAGTTAACATTTAGTCCCAGAAATATTAATCTACAGAAATTATTTACTTAAAATATTAAAACCAGAAAAGGAGCCCAGGGATTAAGCTGAGAAATCCTAGACTTGCTTAATATCTAGACTTGGGTAGGCTCCATTATCTTTGTATGCTTTAGGGTCTGGAAGACAGACCATTAATGGTATATGTACAAAGAGATAGGAAATACAATTCAGAAACTGCAGACAGTCTAGAGATCACTGTACCCGATTAGGTGCGTCATGCCTTTCAAATATAATCCTTCATTGGACCGTGAGGCGGAGGAAGAAAGATATTTTCAATTTCATAGATCGATATGGAAAGAATGTATACAGGAAAGAAGTTGAGGTTGGATACAAGGTCAAATTCGAGGTCTTTCTTTTCCCAAAACAACATTGAATAAATATGCATTGAAATATGTACATATCATGATTAATACACAAAATATATGACAGGTACATATACTTTAAAATATCTTTCAATTGTCATTCTTTCCTTTTTAGCTCCCGGGTCATTTATTATCATTAGCAAACTTTCTAACTAATCTTTTTGTATGGATTGCAGTGTCCAGACTTTCAGTCTACATTTGGCACAACACTGCGACGTGTAGCAAGTTTGGTACCCTATTTTATCCAGCTATTCATTAAACTCCATTCAGCGGACGTTAACGTATAAGTTTGAGTGGTAGTAGCAGCTTGGCACAGTGAGGAGTTAGAGAGAAGTTCAAAATGAACTCGTCTCAATCTGCCAGGAATTGGCGATACAGAGCTGTTAAATTACGTAAACACTTTTATTCTACAGTTTATGTTACTCACTTATTAACACAGAATGCACCAAACCTCTTCCATGCTCCAGAACACGTATTCAACCAATTGTTTTCGAAAAAAGCTCACAGGAAGGAGATCAAGAAAGTAGCATCAAATATTTTATTAGACAATTTAACACATATTATTAAAGATAAGTTGTTAATATAAGATTTAGTGCTCTATTATTTATAATTAATGAATGTGGTAACTGATGCTTGTCGTACAGGGTAACTAAAATGGGAATATTTTGCTTTCACTTTCCCTTCTATCGATCCCTTTTATGAACTGTCTTTTCGCTCGATGCGCACCTTGCACATCACGTTGCGTTATGGCTGAAATACTGGCCTTACAACGTAAAACATCATTTCGACTCAACACCCATCCATATGGTAACTGGTTGGTAGGGCCAGATCACAATGATTCCACAATCAAGGGATAGCAGCTGTTCGCAAGATAAATATACCATTTGCTATGCAGTACACGTATTTATATATGAGATATTCAAATATCATCAGGCTTATTCGCTGTCTAGTATTCTAATATTACTGCGATGTCGAATATTCCCGGTCTAGTATTCGAATATCACTGCGGTGTCTTGTGCCTTGCGTCAGTATTCGTTGAGCAAAGTAATGCTGAGTATATAAGGAAGTGAGTAAGTAAGAAAGTAAGTACATGTATAACTAACCAACTATATGTACATGTATAACTAATTATTGCTGTATGAGATTTCCAAAAAGTCTCTCTCTCTCTCTCTCTCTCTCTCTCTCTCTCTCAATGTAGGCTACGTAAGCAATTTCACAATCGCAGGGTCTTAATTGACAAAACGTTTAAGCTCAAGTCTATGCTAGCAACATTAAAAACCGCTGTCATCGAACTGAACAACCCAAAGAGATATACGTATATATACATAATACATGTATATGGAAGAGTACTAGCTATTCCAGGAAGATGCAAATATTTATTCCTACACCAGACAGTTCAATACTGTAAGTACATATTAACACCAGTGATGCGTCTGAATGCGATCAGACAGAAGTCTGAGACTGATAAAACTTATTTTTAATGCAACTACCATCGTAATCGGGGCCACATCCGGTTCGTTGCAGGATCATACAGCCCGCAGCAACTTGAAATATACTGAGGTGCAAAAGAAACGATACCAAGATTTTGAGAGACAACTTGATAAATTCACACATACATGGGACATGCAAGAGATATACCTTCAAGGTTAGGAAGTTTTATTAATGGCATGATGTCAATCACATTACATTCATTGAAATCCAAGCATCCTTTTGATCAACTATGACACAAAGACGTAAGGAAACATTATTGAAATTATTTGGTATCGTTTCTTTTGCACGTCAGTATATTTATAACGACTTATTAATGTTTAACATTTTTAAACTTATTATTTATCATTTCTCAGTGTAAGCAGGGCATTGTTTGGTTGTTCGTTTATAAATCGTCACATTCCTCTTTTGTTCTGAATCATACATGTATTATGCTGATTACTAATAAAAACAATAAATAAAACTTTCATATATTTGAATTTTATTAATTTGTTTATATAACTTATGTTATTCTGTTGATCTAGAAATACTTGACATTTTTTTACTCATTATTTATCGTGACGTCATATTGTTTTGATACTTCTCCTTCCTTCTGAATCATATTGTGCTGATTACAAAACAAATTAAAACTTATTCATTCATTTAAATGTTAATTCATTTATAAAACTGATTTTTGCGAACCTAAAATGTATAAAATATACGCTGTGACCCTTTAACTAAAGAGTTTGAAGACCCCCTGGTCTGAAACGATCGAGGCTCTCGCGGTCGTTACTTCATGTACTATGTGACGAACTCCGTCCACTTTGAACAATACATTTAAACTTTTTCACATCTCATAGACGGACGCAACTTGATGAATCCATTACAGTTCTCGAGTTGAAGTCTTGTAATGTACTATTTGAAGTCTTGCACGTTACTATTTCGGTTCTTCTACGATTAGTTATCGGAACCTGATTGAATTAAACGATCTTGAAGAAATGAAAAAGATATTTGACAGTCCAGCATTTGACTGAATTTTGATAGGCACAGCTTTCTGTTTATTTCCATTTGGGATAAGTACTTTAACCAAAAAATTGTTCTGGAAATTACTTGCTGGGTTTGTTGCTTTTCATTCTCAGTCATTGAATTAGTCTTGTACTGAACACTTAATATCACTATTCTGCTAGATCTATCCTGTTCAAGAACAAGAAGGAAAACTAATACACCAAGGATCTATCATCGCGAGACTTCAAGGTTCGTCGCCCTATATACAGGCTTAACAATCCTACAAAAGATTAACTTCTTTTTTAAACTTCTCAAACTTTTTAGAAGTCTTTTAAGGGGAGTAACTCGTGAATGTGTAATGGTAAATATTTTATTTATCTAATCATAGCTGGGATTTGTTTTGTTCTTATTGGGATGACGTAATGTTTTCAAACATTTATTAACATTGGGGCGTCACATCGTGTGGTACGAAGTAGCAAAGGTACCAACGTATCTCCGTCTGTCTGGCAGTTCTGATTATTGCTTCAAAACAATTGGCAATTCTGCAAGAATTGAAGCCTAGAAATAACTTAAATTCATAAAATTAATTACGGAAATGTGTTCGAATAAAAACATCAATACAACTGATGTAACGAATTGCAGAGACTGCTGTCATTCATTCTTAGACTGAAATATAATTATTCAAGCGCATAAACAATATGTCAGTGATTCCCAGGTTGAGTCACAGCCTCATTACCAACATATGGTAAGACCCTTTTAACCTTACATTGTTATACTATGAGTAGCATGTATTTAGTACAGTGAACACTTTCACAGAGGAGATCTATAAATATACAACCATCCACACCATGTGCATATAACCAGGCTAAACACAATGTTACATCTTTGAGACATATATAACTATTATATTAAACATAATATTACATCTTTAAGACATATATAACTATTATGTTAAACATAATGTTACATCATTGAGACATATATAACAATTGTGTTAGACATAATATTACATCTTTGGGACATATATAACCATTGTGTTAAACATAATATTACATCTTTGAGACATGTATAACAATAGTGTTAAACATAATATTACATCTTTGAGACATATATAACCATTGTGTTAAACGTAATATACATCTTTCAGACATATATAACAATTGTGTTAAACATAATATTACATCTTTAACACATATACAACCATTGTGTTAAACGTAATGTTACATCTTTGAGACATATATAACCATTGTGTTAAACATAATATTACATCTTTCAGACATATATAACAATTGTGTTAAACGTAATGTTACATCTTTGACACATATACATGTATAACCATTGTGTTAAACGTAATGGTACATCTTTGAGACATATATAACAATTGTTTTAAACGTAATGTTACATCTTTGAGACATATATAACAATTGTGTTAAACGTAATGTTACATTTTTGACACATATACATGTATAACCATTGTGTTAAACGTAATGTTACATCTTTGAGACATATATAACCATTGTGTTAAACACAATATTACATCTTTGAGACAGATATAACAATTGTGTTAAACGTAATGTTACATCTTTAACACATATATAACCATTGCGTTAAACGTAATGTTACATCTTTGAGACACATATAACCATTGTGTTAAACATAATATTACATCTTTGCGACATATATAACAATTGTGGTAAGCGTAATGTTACGTCTTTGAGACATATATAACTGTCATGTGGTTGTTCTTGAACACGAATGAATGAAGTATTATAAAACATAGAGATTCTTATGCATATGCAAGTTCATTTTGCAAAATTTTAATTGAACCTCTTGTATCCTGTGCCATTATAAGTTTTAGTGTGCCTTTAACAATTCCTATGAATTATAATTATGAATCATTTTCTATATGAAATATCGTTTACATTTATGGTCTCAAATTAGATCTGTAGTTTTGTATATTAAAATTATATAAAATTTAAAACTTTATTTTGAACAATACATTTTCAGGACATGTACCTAGCTATCTCGGATATATAATATAATTCTATCTTGCTTATCTTCATGCCACAAAGATTTGAATTAAATATTTATAAAATCATCATTTCTGTACCGATTCTTTCTAAATTTGGAAGATGTGAGCACGGTATCATATAATATCCATATGTTAAACTAATTTTGGATCTTATCAGAAATTCGAACCCCTTTGCGACATGCACATAGCCTGACGTACTCGCGTTGGCACCGGCTGAAGTAAGCATTTATAAATCGTTTCTTTTAAGAACAGTGATTTATAAATTATGAAGATACATGTATTTAAGAACGACCACTAAGAGCTGAACTGAGCTCATCGTTTTCAATTTGCTTCTTTATTTGAACAAATCAATTCTGCACTTAGAATGATCTCATCATTTGGAAATGACGGAAACGAGGTCATGGAATTAAACCCTTTGGACGGTATGACAACTAATAAACTTGGAAATCATAGATAAAGATCAGAAGTGCCTACTTATGAACATTTGGTCTCATTATCGTAATAAGGTTATGTGCAGTGCAAATTTCACGCAATCACGAGCTCAGTGATCAGAGATATCAGTTTCAAACAATGGTATAATATGTTTCTAATAATAGTAACATCAGCCTATTGATGCTTAGGGCTTATGTTAGATGACAAAGATATTCAGTATTTATCGTACCTCTAAATATCTAAATTTGGTTTGGAAGTCTGATTTCCATTTTATCTGCTGAAACAACCCACTTGATTTTATTTACAGAATCTATAATGAGTGATTCTGTTTTAAGCAGGATTTTAAAAATGTTTCAGCTTCATCATTGCAATGACAAAGTTTCACTTCGGTCTTAAAGTAACATTCCTTAAACGCGAAAATTCTGCTTTGGTGAAACGATGATGTTAACAGCGAGGTCGGGTGAACAGGAAGTCTCCAGGTACAGATTTTGAATAGTACATGCAGCAACATGCGGGTATTCAAACAGGGGCGATCCAGGATATGTGTGTGTGTGCGTGTACATGTGTGTGTGCAGGAAAGGGGACACAACATATTTGATAAAAGATATAATTTTCTAGAGTGTTTCGGGGACATGCTCCTCAGGAAATTTTGAAAAATCAACATGCGAAATCGTGCAATGGTGTCAGACAACGCAATCTGACATAGCAACAAGAGGTTAGCTTAAGGAGTGGCACGTGTCCCAGTTTCTCAATTTTTTTCTATTTTCCTTTCAAAAGATGCATAATTAAAGCCAATAGTAATTTTTTAAAAACCGGTTTCTTGCACGATTCACTGAGAATTCTTAAGATAGGCATTCTTAATTAAAAGCATTTCTTCTTCATCTTCAGATTAGCGTAGGCCTACCATAATTCATTGCCTATAAAATGTGGCGAGGTAAACCCGTTTTCCAAACATATCTTTTGACATGAATGAAATTAGCTTTTCATTCACAAAACAGAGTCACGTGACAAGTTTCAAGATTCGATCTATTTATAAAATACACGTAAGCGCATGGTAACTTCCGGTCGATTGATTCAGCGCTTCTGCAAGTCATCAATGGTTGTCATTTGATTTGGCTCTGCGCGAGTCTTTGATGTATCGCAAAAAACGCTCGTGGAAGACTCGTGATATCATCATTTAAAGACAGTGCCCCTCCTTGGGGTAAACTGAGGTGGCCTTGATCAGATGGTGCCTCAATGCGTGCTGCATGCAAAACCTTTTGTGATGCATCCCCCATGAATGGGATGACATAAACTTTCCTTTTAAAGACGGACAGTTCCGAGACTATAATTGATGATCAAATCCGCCCCCGCAAACTTATCGAACGTGATGTTAACGCTGTTTGCAAGCCGATCATGAAAGAACATGGTTGAACATGGAGCCTTAAGATCGTTGATGTTACAGCAAATTTAGGATGTCGTATACATTGTTATTCGGCCGGATTCGGTTTTGGGAAATCGTTGTTTTAGTAATTTCCATTAAATGATAAATTCTTCGTCAGTTTAGATTTTTGAAAACGTCCAGTTCAGTGGAAATCTAGTTTGAAGGGCTCTGGTCGGTTGCAAGTGTGTTGAGACAGCTGACTTCAATTTGGAATTCGCCCGAGAAGAAAAGAAACAAGATTCGTTCAATAAATATGCAAAATAAAAGAACGGCTACTGGGCGACTACAGCTGAAAAACAAAGACACTGGCTGGTCTAAGGGACTGTTGAAAAAAATGGAGGTCCTTATACAACATGGAGTCCGTTGGAGACGTCATCAAAACGAAAAAGTTCGACTCCAAATAAGGCTCACCCAGTTGTGACAATGGTTGATCCAGCAATGTATGATGTTGATTCAGCTGCGTGAGTCGGCAAAATATATGTTTCATTGTTGTGAGAAAAATAAATGATAAACGCGAAAAATGTGTAACTTGCAAGTTAAACAAAAGCAGGAAGGCACATATATAGTGTTGAACGTGAATGTGAAACAGACTGTTGTGTCCGTCTGGCAAAGAAACAAGTGAAACATAAATATCATGTTTGAAGATGATATAAACAATTATGAGGACATTCATGCCATCGTAAAACATTTTCTTGGTCCCTTTTAAAATTCCACCACTCGACTATCAAAATTTTGATAAATTGCGATTGATTTTAAAAAAAATCTTTTTAAACCTTTCACCTATAATTAGTGCTTTCATTTCTTCCAAGATCTATATTGTCTGCAAAATATGAAATTAAACACTCATTTGTAGTAATTAAATGTAATGTCATGTTAAATATATTTCTGTATTATTTGGCTTATTTAAATATCAGCAAGATCTCGATGCATCTTTTAACACGTCTAGTGTTCATTAACCTTATTCCTGTTAAATGTCGACTATCGGAAGATAATATGTTGAGACGCCCTGGTTTTATTAGCATCACGAATAAAAGAGATGAAGCCTCTCTCGTTCAGTCAGTCACGAACTCACTATAATACAATATTTGTTCACACATACAACCCCCCCCCCCCACCCACCCAAAAAAACAAAACCGCTCACAAAGGTGTCTCACGCACCCCGGATATATTACGTACGTTGGCGGACGGAGTCATTATGCCCTGGGTTTCGAGGATGCATGCACCCACGACCTACAGATATGTTCTTAGTCACCTATAGAACGCAAGTCAAGCATAATTTCGCAATCTTATTCATCAGCAATAGTTGATTTCATAAAACAGATACTATTTAAATAAATGTTATAAGAGAAACCAGTATTTTTTTACATGTGCCTATCGCCCGCAGCTGTCCAAGTGAGTGGGCTGTGTTATTAAATTGCCAAATGGCGATCATATCTGACGACAACTAAAATCAATAATATGACAAGACAATTTATTTAGGTCTTCAGGCCATAACGTGACCTCTGCGAGAAGACGAGACTCTTTAATGTTAATGGTGTGACGTAACAGGCTAATATTATTATATTTATGATATCATTCAGTGATTTAATGTTTGCAGGTATTGATTTCAGATTGATTAGATTTATTATGCAACATTTGAACAATAAACAATAAACCGGACAATGTCCGGATAAACCTACATTATAGCTGGACATGACGACAGGCCTTGTATTTTATTTTTACTCAAAATGGCCTTGGCAAGTCTATAAAAATTGCATCCTTGGAATATCTGCTTCCAGGCCTTAGAAATTCGGTTTTTGATGCTTTACGTTGCAAGGGC
>JAUELE010225903.1:0-12087 GCA_031471655.1 Diodora aspera | reverse complement strand
TAATAATAATAATACAGTGTGTAGTAATAATAATAATAATAAGTACACTAAGTACACAGCAGTATGCTCAAAGTGCTCAACATTATTACCCCAGTAATTGGAACAAGGTATAATCCACAACATTTATCAACTCCCCAGGCAGTATACAACCCAACCAGCCAGTTAGGCGCTAGAAGGTTAACTTTTCACATTAACATCACTTCGTACCAGAGCCTCGTCCAGGAGGCAAGCTGCCTCGTGCACCTCGTATAATGGAAGTGATTCGATTGGTGCCTCGTTTAATAGAAGTGATTTGATTGGTGCCTCGTTTAATAAAAGTGATCCGATTGGTCCAATAGCCGAGGTGCCTTCTTTGCCTTCCTCTCCTGAACAGGCCTCAGGTACCTAGTTTGGGCTAGGGGACTAAGGCAATTTACCAGTAAAGTCAGTTGCCCAAGGTGACAACACTGACATTGTCAGTGTCTAAGTACAAGGCATGGATGAACCCTTGAAGGCCTAGAAGTTTCCCAACGCCAGTCAATCACCCATCCAACTACTCTCCCGGCTCGAAATTGCTTAATTTAACTAGCTCGTGACCTGCATGTGTAGCCAAGACCAACTCACCTGTGAGCACACATGGAGATACTGTGGTGACACTTACATGATTCTTCAAAAACGATAGCTTAAACCAAGCAGGAAGGATGAGCAAAATGTGATTTTACAAATCACTCCTCAAAACAAGAGTGAGATTTCTGAGCTTCACTCTTTCTTCACCATCCATTCCACTCCCTAGATACACTTGTGGACAGCTAGTTAAAAGTCAGCTTATTTTGCGTCGCCTTTTGCCCCCATTATGGAGGCTATATTGGCGACAAACTTGTATTTTACAAATCACTCCTCAAAACAAGAGTGAGGTTTCTGGGCTTCACTCTTTCTTCACCATCCATTCCACTCCCAAGAAACATTTGTGGACAGCTAGTTAAAAATCAGTTTATTTTGCGTCGCCTTTTGCCCCCCTTATGGAGGCTATATCGACGACGAACTTGTGGATAGCATACAAGCAAGTTCATTGCAAGTACAATGATTATTGGTCGCTTGAACTGTTATTTGGTGCATTGCACTGAAGCTATTACTTCTATGTCACCACACACTAACCTGAATAAATACATTAACGATTGAGATTTAGAAAAACAAAAAGACAATTTGTTCACGTAAGCGAAAAAATTTCCATGAGTTACAAAGCATACAACCAGATGTTGTTTTTCCGCTTTTTACACATTTCAACAACTAGTGTACTTTTAAATCAAAGAGTGTGAACAAACCGTTAATAATAGAGTTGCCCCATGTTGAGTCAAAATGATTGAGAGTTTAACACAACCACTTTTACAGAGACCATGACATGACCTATGACCACAAGATATATACTGAAAAGGGACAAAAATGATGCAGCAAAAAGAAGTCAAAGAAACACCTCCCTATTTCGTCAAATCTCAGAAACAATATACGATTTATATGATACATCAGAATCCAAGACTTAGAGGAGCATTAGCATGTATGTATGTATGCAGGGGCCTCCTTGAGGTGGTTGTTGTGGACCTCAGGGGGTTGATGGGACCATACCAGGGGTCAATAACTACTTGGGGTCAAAAGGGATCCGTAATTATTTTTTGTACAAGCCTGGAGGTCCATGACTGGAGTCATAAGGAGTCTGTGTCTATTTTTTGTCCATGTCTGGAGTCCAAAGGGGTCTATGTCTATTTTTGTACATGCCTGGGATCAAAGGGGTCTATTTTTATATTTGTACATGCCTTGGATCAAAAGGGGTCTGTGTCTAATTTTTGTCCATGTCTAGAGTCAAAAGGGGTCTATGTCTATTTTTTGTCCATGTCTAGAGTCAAAAAGGGTCTATGTCTATGTTTGTTCCATGCTTGGGGATCCATGCCTGGGGTCAAAAGGAGGTCTGTCCTTATTTTTGCACACACCTGGGAGGGATCAAGGATTTCATAAAAGAAGGGCCGCACCATGGTTGTTAATTTAAAAAGTTTGGACCTCTGCTCCATGGGGATACCCACCTTCTTTAAGAGTTGAGATGATATTTTACACCACAAGGTAAACTGTGCAGCCAGAATACTCTGATATACAAGGTGCATACTGAGAGAGAAGATATTTCAAAAACACATCCATTAAAGATAGGTGAAAACAGATCCCCATTTTGATCCCCTTGTGTGATAGGGCCTGTGTGATAAGCATTGAATTAGATCATATTCTTTGCTGTGTGACACCCTCTCACTTCATGAAAGCCTCACGAGCTGTTCCTCAACAAACATAAAGTGCCTAGTGCTCTGAGTTTAAAGAAACATTCAAACGAAGTCCCATGGGACAATTGACACAGGTTAAATTCAGGCTCACCAACAATCTTTCAAAAAAAATAACTTTTTACAAAGCTCCGGCAAATCAGCATCTAATAGACAAGATAACAGATCACTGGCCCCTTCACAAATCTCAAATGGCTACTTATGGAATCAAGTCACATCGAGTTAGACTCAACATCTGTAACAGCAAGCATGCAGTATCTTTTTGACTCCATCTTGCAAAAAACATAAGTTATTTAGGGTTTGTACAACACCGAGATGTCCAATTTCTAGAATTTTCCAGGATTTTTGTTTGTATTTCAACTACATGTACATGAGACTTGAGAAACAAATAAAAAACCGCAACTTGTTTTTGGAGATTTTCAATTTCAGAACCTAAGGCTAAAAGTCAAAGTATTTTATAGACCCCTTTAGGTCCGCGAGCCCTGTAGGGACATATCAGGATCTAGATTTCAGAACCTTTTCTAGGTCTTTCCTGGACTTTCAGTTCCAGGAGTTTCAGGACTTGTATGACCCCTGATAACAGTTTGATTCGGCAGGACACAACGTTACAGTGAGGACAGAGCCATGTTGTAATGTTGGGCTTAATTTTGGTTTTCAGTAACCCACAATGATCAGCGTTAGTGGATTAACTGACCGGGGCGGACCACCTGACCTGGACTGACCACTTCACTGTCACAAGTCCCACTAACACTTAACAGGAGAGAAGCAGCAACAACCATTGTCCATTATGCATATTCTCTGAGCACCATGTCTCTGATGGACTAAAAACTTGTCTATGAAATATTCAAGTTAATTGTCACTTGTTCCATCAAAGGGCTGGCTTCGGTCCACAATTTCATGTGAAATCGCTTGCCTAGATTTGTTTATTTTTAGCTAGACTGACTTAGGACTCAATAAACAAATTCCACATCCATGGAGCAGGACTAGATTTCTGTAACTAATACCTTTAACTGCCCATACTCGCAACTCAACTCTCCGAAACTTTGTCAGGAATATGACTAAACATTAAATATAGAACCAAAGTGTCTGGGAAATTTAATGAATATTTATGAAACGCCATAAATCATCACGTATATTGCCTATGGATTGGGTATTTTGCAGAGCTGACAAAAGTAAATAAGATGAAACACTGAAATAATCAATTCTCTCAAGAAGTATTTAAATTAATGGATGGAGTAATTGGAAAACAATGATTTTCAGGCTCTGCAGTCATTCAGTCTGTTGAAAACATGGAGCGGTAAAATATTCAGGGGTCATACACCATCCAGACCGACAATTTCCAGGACTTTTTTCAGAGTTGTTTTCCAGGAGGCCATTTTTGCATTTTCAATTTCGGGCATGGCAGTCTGGAGAAACGATTAAAAATAGACAATTTTTCAGGGATTTTGAATTTCCGGAATTTTTCAGGACTTTTTCTCTACTTTCCAGTACTTTTTCAGATTTCCAGGACCTTGTGTGAACCTACTTAACGTAACTGAGGCAATATTTTTTCTATGGTAAAACTGGCCACATACCTTTGCAATCAGAACATACCATCGCTTGTCGGATCTCATAAAGCCCATACATGTACTTCAAATATGCTGACCACACACCATGTTCCATGGCTAGTGACGAGAATAGCTTGTACCACCACACAACTTTACAATGCCATGCATGTGCACGATCCATCTGATCTGATCGTGTGCGAATTGGGAAAGGTGCGCGGTGGGTTTTAGATGGACAACAAGAGAGGACAAAAGAAACCAAACATAATTATTCTCTCTCTCTCTCGGGTGCCATCGATTTCAATTGCCTTAAGTCTAGCTTATGTCGACTGCGATGCGATGGGACTGACGGCGACAAGCTGATACTGGTAGCTTATGTCGACTACGACTGGAGATGACGGCGATCAGACACAACTGTCAGG
Organism: Diodora aspera; assembly: GCA_031471655.1. Taxonomy (NCBI): domain Eukaryota; kingdom Metazoa; phylum Mollusca; class Gastropoda; order Lepetellida; family Fissurellidae; genus Diodora; species Diodora aspera. The sequence continues at coordinate 7,827 of JAUELE010225903.1, read as the reverse complement.
ATACAGTTGCTAGCAGTCATAAGAGCACTATGTTGCCTGGGTCTAACTGGATACATTGGCAACTGGACGCAGAAGTGGAACATGTGCTATTCTCAGGATACGGCGGCATCTAGTTCCTGACAGTCATAAGCCAGTTGCGAGAGCGCTTGTGTCGCCATTGCACAAGTGCTGATTGGACGCCGATCGGACCCCGCTCGGTCAGTTGCGGCCAGTTCCTGCTCAACGCACGGTTTAACATTTAATTCCTCATTGTCGTGGCGAAGAAATGATAAAATTCCCCAAGTCTCAGGAGAATATTGTTCAATCCTGGACACTGTAATCTAAGATGACTAAGAAAATAATAAACTTTGCTTTGATCTGTTTGAGGAAAAGTTACAGCTTCACAAAAGTGACAAACTTTCAAAGAATTGATTAAATACTTTTTCATTCAGCTACATCAAACAAAATTAAAACTAGATTTCCTAAACTAGCTACAGGGAAGACAGATTAATACAAACTTTAGTAGACAAGTGATTTTTAAAATTCAACGGATGGTCAGACACCTCTTTTAGTCTGGACAAAATTACGAGACATAAAATTGCACAATTTGTCACTTTGGGGTGATACCGTTGTAGCATTCTATGTAAGTAGCAATAAAGTTGCATTTAATATTTCTTAAAGTTTCGACACTTGATGGTGCTCAGAGACACTGGAAGTGTATATTTAGTTGATGAGTTATATACTTGTATATTATTCCTTGGCTTTGGCTGATCTGGTTTAATGGTTTATCCCGCAAGACTTCGGAACCAGAGGAGCCAGTACATTGGTGTACCTATCCAGTAAGTTTGTACGGATAGCCACTGAGCTTAAATATAAGAAATATGAAAAGAAAAACACTGAAAATGTACATTAAAGTCGAGCTGTGTTGCTGTTTCAGGTACAAGCAATTTGTCAGCCATAAAGCAACAGGATGTCAACGTGCACACTATCCAAAGGTAAGAAAGAAACAATAGTGTCACTAGGGGTGTGGGGTCTTCCAGGAGTGATGGAGTGAATTGGGGATTTATATGGTTTTCAACAATCTTTTAACCACAGCACCACGGTCTCACCAACATCACGTCAGTGTCAGGGCTCCTTCTACTGAAAGAGAGGTGCCTGGGCCGGACTCGAACCATAGCCACCAAGGATGGCAGATTGCTGGGCTGACACGCTAACCACTGCACCATCCTGATCTTTTAGGGGGCCCTATATAATTTGTATAGTCAAGCAACAGGACTATCTAAAGGTAAGGACCAGTATCAGTGGAGGTCACACCCAAATTGTTGGTTGGTTGAAATGAGTTTTACGTTGCAAGAGCAATATTTCAGCCATAATGCAACATGATGTGCAAGGTGCACACCAAGTGAAAAGATCAATAAAAGGGATCGATAAAGGAAAGTAAAAGCAAACGGTCCCCATTTTAGTCGCCTTGTACAACAAGCATTGGGTTACTGAGGCCCTATTCCATCTAAGTGACACCATACCATTCCTCGGAGGGGTCACACCCAAATCACTATTTTTAAATCTTGGTAATTTTAAAGATAAAAAGGTGGAACCTGTGTTTCTTTAGGCTTTTTCTTGGCTTTTCCAAACATTAATCCACCTCTGTAAGGGTATGAAGGGGTGAGGGTGGGAATGAGGGAGACTCCATGAGATACCAGCCATAGTGACGTCACTGGTAAGAAACACCAATATTCAGTTACCCACACAGATAATCATTTCAATTCTATTGCTACCCAGACACATTTAAGATGGTATGAGGATTGTTAGAGGTGTTCACGGAGAACAGCTCTCGGCTATTGAACTCAAGTCTGTTGTGCTCTCAACATAAGAAGCAATGTAAATTCGTGTTTTCCTTTCTCAAACATTACAAAGTCTTCTTCCAATGGATGGCCCCTATGTACCAGTGCCTTAGAGACATAAAATCAATGAATATTTGCATAGAAAGTACCGGAAGCAAAAAACACTCCAACTACCAGAAACTTTTTTGACCTGTGAAATAATTTCATGGCATCCCAAGCGACTTCCTCCAGAATTTGTGCTGGTGTTTTTGAAAACATTTGGATCACAAATTAAATCAGGTGATTGGTTGGCTACAGAAATCAATTAAATTAATTCTTCCACATTAAAAACACAACTATTTTTTTCTTAACCAGGCCGATTTGCAAGGGAAATGTTTATGTAGAAATGGGCAGAACATGGAAAATATTCTGTCATGTCACTCAAACAGTTTTTAAAAAGTTTAAGTTTACCTAACCCAGATTTCAATATTTATACAACACCCTGTTTTATAACAAACACATCTCAGTTTTAACCCCTTTCCTGTTTCAGAAACGATTTCATTTTTAAGAAATCCTTTTAAGCAAGTTGAAAGCATGTTGTAGCTCGACCATTCTAATGACTGACTTTCCTATATGTCTTCATTATCTCCTTCCAGGAGAAATACATCAAGCATGTAGGTTCTTAGCTGAAATAGATCCAGTGCTTAATGGGGTAATTGGAATAACAAAATTGAAATACGTCCACTTGTCAATCGTAGAATCCCAGGGAGACAGCAAATTTACTACTTCAGCTCCAGCTTGATGCAAAATCTATAATAAACGGAACCGTGTAAATAACTATACAATTACATCAAGTCTCTTTCTAAAATCTTGGTCAATGGAGTGATGTAATTTTTAATCTTTAAATTTCAGCTTCAACAATATTTCAGCAATATTATGGGCAAAAACCAAGCCTGAAAATCAGTGAACCTAGACAAGATTCGCGCCAAAAGATGACTGGGCAGGGACTCTAATACTATCCTGCACATAATATGAACTAAACTGCCGGGCAAAAGAAACGATGCCAAGATTTTGAGAGACTACTGAATAAATTCAGAATTACGTTGGATATGCAAGAGATATCCCTTCAAGATTGGGAAGTTTTATCAATGACATAATGTCAATCAAATTACACTCGTTGAAATCCTAGCATCCTTTTGATTAGCTATGACAAAAAGACGTAAAGGAAAATAACTGAAATCATTTGGTATCGTTTCTTTTGCCCGGCAGTATACCGGTATTTGAATTAGTGTCTTAGTGTGTGGGTGAGGTGTTGAAATGGTATTTTACATTGCAAGGGCAATATTTCAGCCATGGCATAAGACCCTGTGGGGCTTCTGGGGAGTGAAGTGGTGTCAATTAGGTAGAATATAGTCTCAGTAACCTAATGCTTGTCGCACAAGGCGACTAAAATGAGAATCTTTTGCTTTCTCTTTCTTACTATCGATCCTGTGTTGTCCCTTTTCCTGTTGTGCCTCTTGCACATCACATTGTGCTATGGCTGAAATATTGCCCCTTGCAATGTAAAAATCCATTTCACTCACTCACCCATGGCATAAGAGAGATCAATGGAAAGAAAAGTATAAGCAAAAGATGTACATTTTAATCGCCTTGCATGACAAGCATTGGGTTACTAGGGCCCTCACATCACTCACTGTATGAGCTAGTGGATGAAAACGTCTTTAAAGGCAGAGTGAAAGAAGAAAATAAGACAGAAGAAGCAATTCTTCATGACACTGACTTCAGTATTCTTGCAATAATATCCCATGAAAATCTTTTATTGTTACATCGTTGTTTCCATCAGGTCAGTTTGAATTTCTTTGCTGAATACCAATTGAGGTTTCTGAATGGGCTTTGAACCGACAATGGCCAAGTTTGCCCGATTACTGGGCCATCATGCTAACTACTGTGACAACTTGCATCATACATGACATACCTCCTGATTTAGGTGGAAGACTCTGATTTTCACCCCTATCTCCCTCTCCCATCCTGGTCATTTTACTAAATCTTCTGATTTTTTTCTCCAAATTGTTTAAAACTTTTTGTAGATGTGTATGGTATATGTGAGTGAGTGAGTAAGTGAATGTGATTTAACGTAGCAAGGGGTAATATTTCAACTATAACGCCACGGTTGGTACAAAGGGCATCAAATGTTTGAATCGAACGAAAGTTACCCAGTCGAGATTCAAACCCCCGACCTTGCGGTTGTGAGGCAGACGCTCTACCAACTGCCCTATGGTATATGTAACACTTTCAGAAAACAACCCCCTTTGGGACTCTATCTCACCCTTTTTCAAGCTGGATCTCCCCCGTCAGCAGGTATGGAGTATGCCATGTATGCTGCACTCCTATATTACAAGTAAGGTGAGTACCACCTGACCAATATGAGATTTAAACCAGCAGTAAGGTTTGTTGGATGACTAAACTGGTACACTATCTTTACTCTATTCCGCACCTTTGTGAGAACACACTGATGAACAACTGATAATGAGAGAGAAAATCCATCACACAAAGTGTCTGAAGCGTCTTACAATGTCCTTGCAATCTTTAAACAGGCATGTAGTCAGTTCTGTATAGCTGGAGGAGTTATCTCCCATGTTTGTGACCAAGGTCTCTATAGCTGCTGAAGGGGAAGATCCAGCTTGAAAAAGAAGGAGATTGGAGTCTCAAAGGGGGAGCTTTTTTAAAACAGTTATACATACCAGGGACATCTACAAAATTAAAAAAAATAATTTGACCAAAATCTCAGGAGATTTAGTAAAATGACCAGGAAGGGAGAGAGAGATACAGGTGAAAATCAGGAGTCTCCCACCTGAATCAGGAGGTATGCCATGTATGATTAACTCCCGAGTTGAATCCGGTGACAAAAAAAGTTTCAGTGTTTAACTTCAACTAGTGACAGGACTAGTATTTAACTGTAAAAGAATAGACAGGTCTGTTTAGGGTCCCGCGACAGCAGGGGTAATATTAGAGTCGTACCGGTTTCGTACTGTTAGTACTCGTCAGCGACGTACCTGGATCCACAGACTCAAAACAATGTTACTTTATGGTATCAATGATATGGTATAGCTTTTCCGTATCCACCCCACCTTTGTAACTTAGTATTTAACTGTAGCTATCCATATACTCATGTTTTAATACACACTGTTGCTGAAAGATATTTTACTGTTAATAAAACTAATTGTTTGTCCTTAACTTCCACCAGAGATAACATTTTTCTACAATACACCCATGACTAGAGTTTTAACAAAATGTAGACTAAACATTAATCTCTGACAAATTAATTTACTTTTTATTGCATGTTACTTCAAAATATTCATTTCAACTGCTCACAACTTCATTTGCAGAATAACTTCACGAGGACTTGATTATCTGGAGCTAGTCTAAGACCGACTGCATTACTGAAATTTATTTTTATCCCTCAATCTTTTGCATAGATACTTTTAAGCAAGAATAAATTTAATGAAGTGAGCCTTGTGTCTCCACAGCTCAATTTCAGCTATCCTTTCTAGACTTGCAATTTTTATAGACTTGCCAAGTCTCTTAGGTATGATTTACAGGCCTGTCAAACATACCAAGCTGGTCTTATTGGAGTACATAAAAATTCCACAGTTAAGAAACAGTACAAGAGAAAACGATCTTCCAGAAGCAATGCCTTGACAATCATAACTCCAACAGTGGTTATGCCACATAAACTGATGATGACCAGAACTGTATAAACACTAGTGTCTTGACGAAATGTGTGTTTTACTTGGATATTGATTGCTATAGCCAACTGACGCCAATCCCGAGCCAAAGTAGGAAATTATTTCTTGTTTACTCTGATACCTTCACCTTTTTCCAACATAAAAACACTATTTCATTTCCTTAACAAGGAGGAAAGAGCTCTCCAAAAACAGTCTTGATAAAGTCGGAGAAAACTTGATTGAATATCCTGTTAAGATGACATCATTTTCTGAACAAACAAGCGATTCTTCCCAGGCTCAGAAAATTGTTCTTTGGCATCAATATTGGGAAGATGATGGTCATGGAGGATGAACAAGCTAAAACCCTTCAGGACTGGATTTCATCTTGAGAATTTAAGAAGAGATTTCATATTTTTCGACTTATTTTGGTTTTTGCTACTTTTCAATACAGCTTCTAAATCTGACATCTTCAGGTGTCCAAAAGTTGGCTGAGCTTGGGTAGAATTTGTAATATTGTTGGAACTGCGTGCTCAGGCGATTTCATTTCATTTTGGACATGTGAAAATACATGTACGTGCAATTCATTAGACCTGTGGCTAAACACTCTGCTGCACTGTTGTTAATCTATCACATGCATTAGAAGTACATATACTGAAAGAGATTAGTGAGTGCATGATAACATGATCAGTTGGACATGTGGTGTAATGGTATAGTGTTCACCTCCAAGCCATTAGGCCCGGGTTCAAATCCCACCTGCGCCCATGTGTTGTTCCATTAGATAAGGTGCTTTACTCACATTGTCTCAGTCCACCCAGCTGAAAATGGGTACCTGGTCGGAAAGCGATGGCAATGTGAAAGTTAACCTCCTGGCACATAACTGGCAGCTTGGGTTGTATACTCCCCTGGGAGTCCTGTATGACCTGCCATCCCTCTATCAGCAGTTGCATACTCTTGGTGGATGTGTGTGTCATGAATATTCAGTGAGGTCACAGTGCAGGGTCTAGCCCAACTTACATTTGATTACTTGAATAAATACTGATAAAACAATTGAGGTCTTTCTTTGAAGATTCAAATCTCTTGGGTATTGAGTTAATGAAGCATTCACGAATATTCATCATTTTCATTTCAGCCTGAATTAGTTGACAAATCTACAATTTCTTTTGAAATAATAAATCTTTACGAAATTATTTCTTATGTTTTTCTGTATACGTATTTGTGAGGCCAGCTGAAAATGGATATAATGGCACTACCCTGTGGGGAAAACAAGGATGAAAGACATCTTCCATGTGTCCTTGAATGACAAAGTATTATTGCCACCCCTGTTGGCATCATCATCATCATCATCAACATCATCATTTACTGGTGTCAGAACTAATCTTGTTGCTATAAAATGATAAATATAGCCAAATCAACATTCAGCATGTCATCCATTTTGATGCCAAATCTCAGAATCTGAGCTTCCATGCCCCTTTTCACAAACCAAATCTCAACCAGCCCATACTCATCTCCACGGAACAAGGGGAGATAATTCAGTCAGATTGGAGTGAGAGACATATTACCAACTAGATGAGGTCACTTCCAAATTAAACTTGAAGAAATAAGGACACAAAAGTAATAAAGGAAAACCCAAATGGTGCCATGGCTCCAAATGAGAAGCCAGAATATTCAATTTCACGGTCTTTGTCTGGCTGTATTAGGATTCTATTGACCTGCTTAGTAGCCAGTTACCGTTTGTTATATCTGTCACATTGCCTTAATGCATGCTATTCTCCTACAACTGAACTTATTTCCTTCAATCATCTGTTGAACACGAAGGGCATTTGCTGACATTTCAATAATTCCCCTGTCTTTATAATCCAATTTCGGGTTTTCTTGTAAGGAATTCAAATCATGCAGTGGGAAATTTCCAGTTTATTGCAGAGATCCATGCCTCAGAGAGATATTCAAAGTGTATGTACACAATTGTACTATGGTTAAAGATGGTTTTTGTGCTTTGGAAAGATTGGAGGTGGGAGTGATATGGGAGGTGCATCAGATAGGGGTGAAAATCAGGAGTCTTTCACTTAAATCCATGCTATTGTATGGACTCGGCAATCTTTCAGTCATTTGTCCACTTTTGCCAGTTGAGTATATGGTAAAACTTCTAAAATTTAGAACTTCTAAAATTTCAAAAATGCTATTTCTGTTAAGATATTCAATTTATTTAACCTCTAAAAATTCAATTTTTTTTTCGAAAATCCGAAAACCGAGGTTTGAAAAATGGTGATTGTTACCTTTAGCAGTTTCTAAAATTTCAAATTTTT
>JAUELE010225891.1:0-21396 GCA_031471655.1 Diodora aspera | reverse complement strand
ATAAAAAGACAAATAAGACGTTATATGATAAATAGAATTCGTCACTCGTGTTTTTGAATATGTAAAATATCAACCTCTTCTAAGATAATGGGTATTTTGTCTCGCCGAGGCTCGACAAATACCGATTATCTTAGACTTGGTTGATATTTTACATATTCAAAATCTCTCGTAACGAATCCTCTATATATACACCACATGGTCCCAAATATCTCTATTATTCTCAGAAGTCGTTTTTTTCTGATAACCAACCCCAGGCGTGCAAGTTTCGGACACGTGCTTTGCGAAGTAGATGAGAAAAATGCACGCGTTTCGCGTGGTAGGTGGGGAAAATATATGCGCGACCGTGTGATATATATATGTGAATTAACAGCCAAGGCCTTGGTCGGCGCAGAGACAATATTCTCGGCCACCGACCTAGGAAAATGTCGTTATTTCAACCATGCCACACCGATTATTTTGTCTGGAGTTGATTTCCCCAGTTGTGAAAAGTTCCCAAATTTTCGAGTTAAACGCTCACAATTCTGGCAACAGCGGAGGCAAAAGCGGTTGTTCTTACCGCTCTCTCCCTCTTACGTTGCTTGTACACTTACGTTGACAACCATTACGTCACTTATTCTTTTGCTGTGTGATTTTGCGCTCAGACCCGGGGACACGTGTACTTACACTGTTGTTGGTATAACACAAGGGCATTTAGCTATAAATAGAGAGACGGGACGAAAATCCGCAGATCTCAGTTATTATAGTCACCAATGCAAGCTTATATGTCTGTGTTAATCCTCACATCACTCCCGAGTGTCACTTTTTGAACTTTGCGGGCACCACATGTCGCACTACGTTAAAACAAACCCAGATACTTCACCCGTAAGATACGATACAAAAGCCCTAAATGACTCCATATATAAATTATCGAAACCCACAAATGATGGCTCAGTCCGGAATCTTTGCGGGAAACTGCATGAACTGCACAATCTGTGTACAAAACCTAGACCATTTACACTTCATTTTCTTCAAGCTAATGGCTTGTCAAACTGTCGATCTGTGGCAATCAAAGGCAAGTCTCAGGGGAAGTTATAATTAAAGAAAGCAAACCACAAATCCGCGATACAAAGTTTACAAGGAATTAATCTTGACGTGAATACGAAGGTTAATAACTCGAAAATGCATGGCTTCTTCAACAATAATACCTTTAATGATGAAAACACGTTAAAATTCGACTCAGTTGTAATACTTATTCGGACCATTCATAAAGCCATTTTCTCCGCTATTTTCATTATAATGGTTAAACATGTATGATCTCATTATCATTAATAATGTGCAAACCCTTACTGCTTGTGAGGAGTTTATGGCATGTTTTCGTAAGGAACACCCTAACAGAGCAGGGTTAAGAATGCCCGACTCAATGAACCAGTATAATAGCTCACAACGATTCATGGTCAATGGGCAGGGCATAGTATATTATGTTGCTTAGTACGTATTGTCGTATAATGACATGTAATACCGTTCAACAACAAACATTCTCTCTTTGTAAAAAGCCGCGCCAGACAGAAAACAATTCTTTATCAATCCTTATAAGAAAACATTCAAGATTAGAAAGAGCATGAAATGTTCTACAATGCAAATCCAGTTGAACTTCTCATTGGGGTTGTGTCCTCAAGATATTTGAACATGAACATACGAGGCAGCAAGCTTCCTCAGTTCAGTTTTCTATGGCATTAATTTATGTTTACTTTTCTTTTCAACAAAAGATTAATTTATCACCATCTGTAAGGACTTTCAGATATTGGATATGAGTTTTATTTTGGAAGTCTAAGTATGACAGACTTGGCTAATGAGTAAAATTATGGATGATTCGTGTCGAATTTGCATATGCCAAGAATCCTTCTCATGCAACCTGTAAACATGCACACCACAAACGAGAAGCATCTGTGTGTGTTGATTTAGATTTTCCGAGACATCCTTTGAATGTTTTTTCGCAATGCGACGTACCCAACGTGCTGAACGTCTACGAGCATTTGGTATTCATGCTAGACGGCCTCGTATAGTGCCATTGACCAACCGCCAAATTGCCAATAGACGGTAATAGTGTACACAACGCAGGGACTGGTGAAATCGTCAGTGGTCACGTGTAATGTTCTCAGATTTGCCCCGGTACACTTAAATAGACTTCCTTGATAGGCATGGTTCCATCTGGCCACGTCGTAGCGAGCGCCATGCCAATGTTAACCTGAGGCAGCATGACAGATTTGGTGGTGGGTGGGATCACCATGACTTACTGAACCCTACTCCATATTGTGCAAGCAAGAGTCACTGGCCAGTAGTATCGGGACAACATACTGACACCCTATGTTGCCCGATTTGCACGACGTGAGGGGCGCCGTTTTGACTTTTCGGACAACAACGCCCGTGTTCACCATGCTCGAATAGTCAATAACCACCTTCAACGACACAATATCCATAGGATGCCCTGGCCAGCAATGAGCCCTGACCTTTCCCCCATGTCTGGGACATCTTGGGCTGACGAGTGCGTCAACGTGAAAGGCCACCGGCCGCGCTAGATAAACTTGGTCAGGCGGTGGTGGAAGAATGGGACAGACTGCATCAAATTACCATGAGTAGACTCATACGCGACGAATCGATGAGTGTGTGGTCAATAACGGGGTCATTGCGCACTACTGACGCAAACATGTCAACTTTCAATTTCCGTTCTTACCCATCCCTTCTTTCACGGACCATGACAGCAAGACAAACTGTTTAGGTAATGAAATACCGGGTGAATTGTTTACTTAATTCCTTCTTTGTAAGGATACAATTAGTTTGGAATCAATTATTAGTATCATTAGTTTGTTATTGAACTTGCAATTTCAATATCCCCATCTTTTTTAAAGAGTATATAGCGGTAGTTACGTGCACTCCTTGAAGAATCAATGAATAGAAACCTTTTCTATTCAAATAATCACCGTGTGATTCCTCTGGGGCGATAATAGGTATATGGCACAATTTGGAAAGCCCCAAACGTCGTGAAAGCCATTAATGACATCTTCAAGGTAATTTCCTCTTGGGAATTGTACATATCTGTCTGCTAAAGTATCTGTTATGGCATCACAAAATTATGAACACACTTCCATTCTGTTGTTTTTCCAACACCAAACAAGTTTGAAGCGGTCCTGTATTCAGCTGGTGATGCCAGCCACTACACTGCGATTGCAACCCGGTTCTGGGCGGTTACTGGCTCCTGAATAGGACATTCATTTGGTTTCAAAGCATCTTCCAGTTCTGAACAAAGGTAGTCAAAAGAAGGCTTTGTCATTCCGAAATTTTCTTTCCAATCCTCGATAAAACTTTTTGTTAAACAACTCTTTCTTACCAGTCAGTAGATCTTTCTTTCTGCCAGCAAATCCTTTCTCATACCAGATCAGTCTCTTTTTCTGCCATCTTGCAAAATGAAATATGTTCATTTTGAAAGCACAGAACGGACTAAATGAGAAAATAAAAGGAACACCAAAATGTCACGTGAACGCTTAGCAAATAAACACCAATTTGCAAATTTACTCATGTGTTTGTAAATTTGCATATACGCAGATATACCTGTGTAATGTGTGACATGTAAACGGGGTAAAATTAGCCCGACTTTTGTCACAATACATTGACAGTTTTTAAACCCTTCGGTTGTGTTCGTGACCACCATTTGAATTTCATTTTGCTGTGTGGCTGGCGCGATAGTCGTTTGTGTAGGAAAGGATACTTTACCCTCTGATGATCCACTCCGAGAACTGCTGCCATCACCTGGAAATATCGACCACGTTGAGTCGTTGATACCCCGGGGACCAGCAGAACTTCCTCAACAATGAAGAATATTGATGGCAGACCTATAATACTATTACTTAAATAGTTTTCTTAAATATAAGCTGGAGCAAGTATTACTCTTCTCAATATACAGTTCCTTGTTAAATGTGCCCGAGTCGGATCAAAGCAAGAAGGGATACAGACTTTTGTCAAGACTCTAAAATCAGAGGCAGGTTATTATTCCTGGGACGATATTACCTTTCCTAGATGGCCCAAGCAGAGATGACTGTGCGTAGTAGAGTGAGATGTTCACGGTTTCTGTGTCTTGACTCAAGGTCTGGACAAACGTCAAGGAGGGACGGGATGAGGTTATTGAAAGTCTTGACATCTCTGATGGATACGTTCTGATATTCAAAATGAAATCAAAGAGCTGTTTGTATGTCTTAATTCGGAATGGATAAATACATATTTGATCCACCCCTACTGCTATATCAGATGATATTTTTATACATAAACATTCAAGTTTAGTTTACTTGATACCACAAGTTCAGGATCTTACACCCATCTGAGATGATGTCCAGAGCTCACTTGACAGGCTTCCACAAACAGATGCTTTCATTAATGTGGAAATCATATAGATATGGGGGCTACTTGAACAAGTCAAGGACTCAAAGACGTGTTTCACTAGACGCTTCCTTTGATCGCATCTAATGTGAAGTAGTTGTAAACCGTGTCGTACCATCTTCTGTCACGTGCAGCTTGATAAGATAAGCTGTAGAAACTGGCCATAAGATTGGACAAAGGCAATAACACTTGTTAAATATTTGACCCTTGTTGCAAATATATCTCCATTTAACTTCGTATTCTCGAGTCCAAATTAAAGTTCCAGATGTTTGCCGCAAGCTCAAAGGGAAAACTTTAAACCGGAATATTTGGGGGCCAAGTTTACAAGTTCGACCATTTCCGCTAACTATCGTTATCTTTCGTTAACAGGGGACAGCGAGTGATTCCCACAGTGAAATTGACAAATGATGACGAAGCGTCAAACATCTCCTTTCTCTGTTTCATTATAACGAGCTTGGTCGATAAACAGGCAAGGCATTAGCGCGATAACGCTTGATATCGGCCGCCTGTTACGTCATCTTGTTGTGACGTCGTTGCTAAATTACATCATACATCAAGCTCACGTCAAGGTTTGTTTGAAATGTTATCTGACCAAGGTGGTGTTATTGACATGAAATATACATCATTGTCAGACACCTGCATCTGTCAGTCTGGTTTCTCTATCAAGGGAATTATAATTTCGGTACATGACACACCATTATTTCTAACTTAAATACAAATTAACACTGTATTTGGTTAATTGTAAAATCGACGTTATTGCAATCAGTGAAGATGATTAATTGAAACTGTTTGGAACAATACCATTGCGATAGTATTTCTGTTAATATTGTCTCTCTTGAATTCCGTACCACTTGAAAGGTTGACATGACAAATACGTCACAATGTCGATGGTGTCTCCCTTTTGCTTTTGGTGGACACCAGTGACATGGACTGTTAGATTTTTGTCAAGACCCTGAGTCAAGGCATAGAAAACTGAACATCTGACTCTACCAAAGCCATCTCTGCTTGGCCCGGCATAGCTAGGAAAGGATATTTATAATCAGCCTCTGATTGTAACCTACATATTATATTTAAGGACATTTACAGCCTCAGGGTCTTGTCTTATGAACAGTATGCCTACCCAATACTCAGGACCGGATCCAGGAATGTTTGTGAAGGGAGGTGGGCATCTTAAATTGTCAAGACCCCAAGTCAATACTGAACCTTTTATTCAACCATATTCATCTCTACTTAGGCCTGCCTCAGCTAGGAAAGACTATATGGTAATTATAGTCCCAGAAATAATAACTTGCTTCTGATTTTACATATATTTAAGGAACTTTACAGTCTTGCCAAAAGTCTGGGTGGTAGTAAAAAATAGTTTAGGAAAGATCATAGGGTGGGTCGGGGGAACCCTCCGAACAGTGATCCGAATTGCATAGCCTACGACATGTCCAGAAATTGGTGGGTTTTTTTGTTTTGTTAAAACAAACGATGTATTAATAGTAATGCATTATTAAACCTTAAAACTCTATCTTCTTTGTCTTCTTTCTTCGCCACATGACCACCGACATCATTATTTCATTTTTGTCTTCGGCTTGGTTACAATATGAAATAAGTCTCACCTAACCCCTTCTGAAAAATCCTACGTAAGCCCATAACACCTTCAAAACTTTCAGTCTTAGAAACTAAATTTATTTGCTTGTAAATGAGCACCCAGCTGACCACTAAGCTCTTGAGAGTGGTTAAGCACAAGTTCTGGTCACTTCTAAACTGCCAGGCAAAAGAAACGATACCAAGATTTTGAGAGACTACTGAATAAATTCACAATTGCGTCGGATATGCAAGATATATCCTTTCAAGATTAGGAAGTTTTATCAACGCTATGATGTCAATCCAATTAAACTCGTTGAAATCCTAGCATCCTTTTGATCAGCTATGACAGAAAGACGTAAAGGAAAATAACTAAAATCATTTGGCATCGTTTCTTTTGCCCGGCAGTGTATATACACTCATGTAATACGTGTTTTTATGTGATGAGCTTATCTAAGGGATATCACGCATTGTTATATGATAAATGTTGCTATGAGTATGAATTATGATCTGTTGTAACATATTTTGGAGGTACATGTATTTGTTAAACTGTAACGTTGCAGTTCGCCCGAGAAAAAAAGTGGCGACCACAGGATTGTTCTCGGTGCCCGCTAGTAATGTTCCTTTCCATTGTTTAAAAATTAGCTCGGGCACCAAACTATACTGACGTGCAAAAGAAACGATACCAAGAAATTGAGACACTACTGAAAAAATTCACAAATGTGTTGGATATACATGGGATATCCCTTCAAGATTATGAAGTTTCGTCAATGACATGATGCCAATCAAATTACACTCAGTGAAATCCAAACATCCTTTAGGTCAACTTGAAATAAAGACTTAAGGAAAAATGATTGAAATAATTTGGTATCGTTTCTTTTGCACGTCAGTATAGTTGGATGTGTTAATCAAGTGTTTGAGCATTGGACCAGTATCTTTAACCGCCGTCGCCTGTGACCTACCACAATGAACATATCGCTACATTTAGCCTAGAAAGCAGAAAACAGCGACCATTGGCACTGTCAATGTTATTGTAAATTCATTAAGTCCTATCTGCAAAACATACATGTATATTTACAAATGTATACTTACCAATGTATGCGCTGTTTAATAACGATAGCTGACGTTCTTCTGTTCTTAGGACAAGTCAACCATGACGACATACAATTTATCAAAACAACAAACAAAGACGATAATAATAATTATTGATACCGCATGTGCACTTATTTCAAAAACGAAAATAAATAGTAAGGATTAACATTAGCACGAATTGTATTTTTCGACGTGGATCTAACTTGTGGCGACCAGTTCGGTCTACCCCCGTAGACCTTCGCGAATTTAGGGTTATAACTGACGTAGCTGTTCAGGATAAACACTTATGTATTTCTTTCTATGGAATCGAATCTTGTTAAGCTTGATAATACTCTTTATTGATTATTCTGACATACATCTTGAGCTTCTAAAAACTTCTCAATAACGAATTATAGACCAGAGCCCTGTTTCGCAAAGCAATCTTAGCGCTAAATGGATCGTAAACTCTTAAGATCAACGTTTTAAACTGAGTTTTAACCATAATTCCAGTTGATAAAGTAACTCCAGTTCGCACTTAATCTCCTTAAACTACTCCCAGAATTGTTTTGAAGATCAGGGACAAATGTTTGTTAAGATGATTTTAACATTGACAGAGTAGCTAAGATTGATCTTAACTAAATTAATTATAGGATTGTTGTTTGAGACAGGGCCCTGAAGCATTGTTAAAATAGGGTGAGGTTGAGGAGGCGTTCGCAAGCACAAGGCCTTCGGTAGGGGTCCTGTTGGCCTCTCCGGCGATGTTACAATAGAAAAAACAATAATATGTCAAGTTGAGGGGGGGGGGCGCCTCTTTCATCCGCGCCTCTCTGCTTATACATTTTGCTAGATAAAGAGAGAAAATCGTTCCAAAAAGAATACCCGAAACTCTTGAAATAGCTGCGCCTTTAGCTAGAATTTGTAAATTGAAGTTTAGTATTAATCTAAATCCGTTGCACATAAACATTTTCTCTTCGTCTGATCGAACAACGTCGTTTTTCTCATTCGTCTAAACATTTTGACATATTGATTTTCTGGGACTGATCATCAAAACATCATGTTTTTCTTTGAATTAGTGGTAAATCGGTTATCAAGCCTCAGGGTGCGCACCTTGTATCTCTGAAGTAAAGATTGTAATTGAGTTTTACTTCCTGAAATGAGATTTATTACTTGTACAAACTACGAATGAATATAATTGTCTGTGGATTTTACATTGCACATGCGTATTATTATCTGCAAAGTACATTCCTTGTTATGCATGCTACTGATAGTAGCAGCATGACATCTGAAAACAAAATTGCCTTTGCTCACCTGTTGCAAAGCTAGAACATTTGGAACAAGTCAATTTTGTCGGTAATATGCATTACATATTTAACCCTAAATACGTGTTTACATCCTAAACACTTGGTTGTTCTTATACTCAGAATGCAAAACATGTTTAGAAATTAAGCTCAAAGTTTGACATGTTTAGAATCAAAATACTGCACACAAGTGAATTCAACGTATGATTATCTCAAAAGAGTGAATACTTAGTAAATGACTTAATAGACCCCCACCCCCCCCCCCCCCCAATTGAATAATTCAAGAATTTGTGCCTATCAAAAACCGGAAACAATTAAAAAAGCTATTGTTATGCCAATATTCGCATGTTAAAGTTCACCATAAATCTACATTAACAAAATTCTTTTACCTATTTTTTATATGTTTTTTTTCCATATAATTTAGACCAAATGTACAGTCAAAAAAATGCTGAACATATTCCAGAACTGCACAAGAACATCTTGCAGCTTTAAATTGTTCTGAGCAGAGTAGATACATGCACTCCGAGGAATCTCTCAACATTCAAGTGATACGACCAAATAGTTCCATTGAAAGTTGTTTTTAATTAATTTGTTTGGAAACTGATTTAAAACACACTATTCCCTCTTGAGCTATGCACCTCCGATGGATCTCTCAACATTCATTTAGTGATGCAACTGAGTGTGGCAATGGTCCATGCTTTATTAATGCCCATTGTCTTTTAGATGCAATTAAATAGTCCGTATATTTGCAACTGTTATGTAACTGTTCCCGTGCTTACTATTCATACTGACCGAGCAGTCGTATCTTCCGTGACTTGGCAGAGGACTCGTATGCCTCTTGTCAGCCGACATGCGAGAAAATTACTAATGGCGGAGGATTGACAATCGGAATTGGTAGGGTCCGATTTCGTATAGGTCTTTACGGATTAATCCGAGTGTTACCAGGTTAATTTGTGGAGCACGTTTAGAAGTGATACGACCAAATAGTTCCGTTGAAAGTTGTTTTAAATTAATTAGTTTGGAAACTGATTTAAAACACACTATTCCCTCTTGAATATCCAACGTTTTCTCTAGTGTGTTCAAATTATCAAATAATTCCTTTTCCTTGGCTTGTATTTGTTTGGCAGATGCATAACGTATTGTGTTTCTACTAATACAAAATAAGCAGCTTTTCTCAAAGTCGCCGTCTAACAAAGCCCGGGCCCTGCAATAACGAGTTACTAAATTTCCATTTCCGCTTTCTTGATTAGATAAACTATATACTCAAAGCCATTAAAAGTGCAATCTGAAAAAGCGTCCATTTGTTTTTCGAGCAAATTTAGAAATTCATTTACATACCAAAACATTGATGTAATGGTGATGCGTTATTCTGCAAAAAAATGATTTCGAATTTTAAACCACTTTTGATTTACGTGTGAATTTTATATATTCTTCACTTAAATGAAATATTTTGATTTTTTGGGGTATAAAATCTATTTAATAGCATCGCTTTTTCCGAGAAGTATTAAGCGAAGGCGCGAAGCGACAAGAATTCGGAGCTATCTTTCCTTTCAGTAGTTTTCAAATCAGTTTGGTACTATCAAAATGGCAACCACAGACATACGAGTCATCTGAAACAGATGAGTTGCTAAGATTGATAGACCTAGTAAATGCAGAGCCACCATGTTTCAATGTTGGTAATGCGTGAGATCAGCATGGCGAAGCTACGGGATTGAAATGATGCATGCTGCGATCTGAGAGCTTTCATAATGTTTTGCACATTGCAAAAACGTTTTCATGTAGAGCCCCCAAACATGAATCACTAAAGTTTCCATGATATTGTGGACGGGCAGACGTGATAAATACATGAATATTGTCACTAACACAAGTGTTTGTTTATCTACTAAGCCAAAATAGCAGACGATCGTCTTCACGAACTTTGAAAAAAGTCAAACATAATGAAAAATTGATAACTGTTAACAAAATGCGTGGGAATTACATGACGCTGCGTGAGGGCGTGAAAAATAGGTCAAATGCGTGAGTCTCACGCGCAATGCGTGAGACTTGACAGGTCTGTAAATGAAAGTTTTCATCGTGACTTGTGACCTCAACAAATAAACGTTCAGACATCATCAGATCTACGTGATCACAGTCATACATTTCCCTGAGGTTGTTACCACTTCTGAATGTCACATAATGATGTTTTGCCATAATCAAATTTTAAGCTTGCACGCAAAGCGAAACCTTTAAGTTCAAAATATTCCTGCAGTAATAAATTACATTTGCACTTCTCAGATTTTGACGAAAATCACATTTCCTAGCATTTCATCATCCGAGAACAGGTCGATAAGAGAGCCTGTGGGGACGTCAGCTCATGACGAATCAAACTTGTGATTATTTGAGGTCTTCAGCTGCATCGGGTTTAAACTGTAGTTCATCAAAATTCTTACTTCGCTGAAATGCTTTAAATACAATACAGCGTGCAGAATTAAAGGTTTATGATTACAGTCATTTTGTATATGAAAATACAGAAACGATGGAATTATTTCGTTGCAACACTTGGTAACACATTGGACAAGGCTCAAAGGCTTCATGATTTGATTTTTGAGAACAGATAGGATATTACAGAGACATGGTTACGGAAAGATGGTTTAGATGAAATTGCAATCAGTAAAATAACTCCACCCAGCTACAGATTCATTCGGATGTCAAGAATAAGAAAAGCAGACGGAGGAAGCATAAGACTGACAAGATTACATCCAACTTAAGAAGTGCTATTACTACAATTTACTTTTGGGTCAGAATGTCTGAATTTTGTTACTATCTATAGACCTGAGACATATAACAGGAAGTGTTAGCTGAACTCCATGCTTTTGCAATAACGATGTCTGGAAAATTAATAATGTGTGGCAACTTCCATACTTTCAAATCGTCAAAGCAGGCGACAGGAATGTCGCTTCCCTTCTCAGACACCTTCAACCTGATTACTTGATCCAGCACATCAGTGACGCAGCACATTCTGTAGGTCACACAGGCTCACAGGGCGAGATGAGCTAGTTATTGACAATATCAATCTCGATCGCTCAGTTAGATTTGACCACTTTGATGTGTTATTCGGGCTAATAATCAAATATACATCATTTCCGCAGCTTCCAATCTTGTTTCGTGGTAATCCATGTGATATTTTGTTGATAGATAATTTAACAATATGTTCAATTTATTGTAGAAGATTGAATAACCTGAATAACTCAGTTTTCAGATATTTGAGACTTAAAAAGGGTAATATTTATTGGTTGCAAGATGTGCATTTGACCCAGGATCAGGAACAAATGATTAAACATGTGGGGCTTTAGATATTTTTATTTCATTTGTTTTAAGGTTGATGCCAGGGGAACAGCTATACTATTTAACAATGATTTGGAGTTTAAAATTTTGAAAATAATGGTTGGTTAGAACAAGGGAAACTATGTGGTTGTAGATGTAAAGGTAAGCGATTATGTTAACATAGTCTGGATAACATTTATAAATCTAACTCTTATTGTTCAGATTGTTTTGGATAATTTCGAAAATATTTTAGCAGAGTTGCATAATTAAAAAAGTATGCGTGGAGATTGGAATCTGGTAAAGATATAAATTTAGACCCATTTAATTATTAAATTTACCCTGAGGTTGGGGAGAAAGTATTGAATATCTTCTGTAAATTTGATCCGAAAGATCCGTTTACTGAATTTAATCCTAATGAGAGAATACATAAGTGCAGACAACCTTTAAAAGCTAGGTGAGACTTGTTTTGACATTTCATTATACTCGAAAATAGGTTTACAACAATTATATTAATCCAGTGTTTGTTCAGGCCATTCTTTGATTCCCCTGTGCCTGTACACACTCAAAAACATTAAAAACGCAATTCAGTTTTCAGACGGTAATATTTCATTTAAGTGAAGAATATATAAAATTCACACGTAAATCAAAAGTGGTTTGAAATTCGAAAATCATTTATTGCGGAATAACACATTACCATTACATGTACATCAATGATTTGGCATGTAAATGAATTTCTAAATTTGCTCCAAAAGGAAATGGACGCTTTTTCAGATTGCGCTTTTAATGGCTTTAAGTGTATAGTTTATCTGATCAAGAAAGCGGAAATGGTTTCTGGAAATTTAGTAACTCATTATTGCAGGACCCAGACTTTGAGAAAAGCTGCTTATTTTTTGATTAGTAGAAACACAATACGTTATGCATTGACCATTTGAACAAACTAAAGAAAACGTTTGATATTCAAGAGGGAATAGTTGCTAAAGCACATATGTTAAAACGTATTGATAACGCAAATATGTTAAAACGTATTGATAAAGCAAAGATGTTAAAACGTATTGATAAAGCAAATATGTTCAAACGTACCGATAAAACAAATTTAATTATTTTAAAACGTATGAATGAAATTAGCAAGTACAAGCTTTAGCCTTATGGTAAATAATTGGGTGAAAAACCATCTGAAACCATTTAAATATTCCTTGGGCCTAGAATCTAGAAACTTGTTGAACAAATGTATAAGTAAACGGGTCGGTATAATTACCGAAAAACACCGGAAACCACCGAAAATCACCGAAAAACGACGAAAACTATCGAAAAACACATATAGACAGATTGGTTATAATTACCGAAAAACACCATAAAACACCGAAAAACACATACAGACTGATTAGTATAATAACCAAAAAACACCGAAAAGCACCGAACAACACAAACAACCAACAAAAAACACATAAGGCAGATTGTATAATTAACGAAAAACACCGTAATGCACAAAAAAATACAGAAAACACGTACAGGCTTATTGTCTAATTACCGAAAAACACATACAGGTTGATTGGTGTAATTGCCGAAAACACCTAAACCACACCAAGGCCGATTGGTACGATTACCGGAAAACACCGCGGTAAGTATTACCGGTTATAATTACCGAAAATCACAAGCATACAGGCTGATTCTCAGATTTTATGATATGGTATACTCTCTCTTGGTGTAAAACTGGCATTAAGTAGAGTTGGAGGTGACCTTTTTTCCTTACAATTTACAATTTATATCGAATTCATAGCTAAATTTGGGAAAGTCTCTTATTTTGCTCATCGTCATCATTTAAATGAAGTCGACTTTAAGTGTGTCTTGGTGATTTTCAATGTTTTCCCACTATGTTTCGGTCTTTTTCGGTAATTGATATTATCGAGAAAAAACCTCATAATGAGATGTTACGCAAGTACATCAGTATAATTTATTGATATTTGTAGAATGTGTGTTCGCATAATTATGCCTTGACATGTATGATATCAGTTGATATTCCACTTGCTTTCTGTTTTGAGGGTGTTTTGGGGGTAATTCTACAATCAGCCTTTATGTGTTTAGGGTTTTTTCGGTAATATACAACCAGCATGCAAGTGTTTAGATGTTTTTCGGTGTTTTTCGGTTATTATACTAATGAGTCTGTATGTGTCTTCGCTGTTTTTGTTGGTGTTTTTCGGTGTTTTTCGGTGTTTTTCGGTAATTATACCGACCGTAAGTAAACTTCAGTTGACTGATGGTTCAGCTATACAAAAGCAGTTTCGAATTACAGATGAAGTAAAACGCTATAAATATGAAAAATGTATCCAGGACCTAATTATTCTCAGATGGAATGTCTTGACCTAGTGACAACATCACAACGTTGACACAGGAAGAAGCACAGTCTTTGGAGAGTACCCTGACTAGACTCACTCAGATATTTTAACAACTAAAACAAATTGAAGAGAATAGAACTCCAGATCCTGATGGTTGTACTGCAGAGTTTTTAACGTTCGTTTGGTCCGACGTGTGTTTATTTGATATAATCTCTAAATTATGAATGTATGTATTTTGTTGTGTTATTTGAAAATGTATGTATTTGTCGGGGGTTTTAGACCCCTTATCGAGGAATCCCTGGCGCCACCCGTGGGACAGAGATGATGAGTTGGAAATAAGGAGTATCGCCATGGTGAAATATCTTTCACAAAATGATAAAATGATATTAGATTTGGAACTATTGTTTATATGCTACCGTATTATTAGCAAAACAATTGATGTACATTCGATCAAGGAGAACACCAAGTATCCATGTTTTCTGCATAATACAAGTGAAATTAATAACCACACATTTCGACTTATTTCGTACCTTCTCGTCAACTCTGCACTATATACAGAGTGAGATGATGGTACTCTTCTATCGGAATATACTTAGTATTTATCATGTGGAATGTTCACTTGGTATCACTGTAAGCACATACCTGACTAATCGTTGATGTACACATAACTGAAATACACCTAGCAGGTTGATGTGACTGAATGTGCGAACAACAACTGTGTTTATAGGCCTTGAATGTTCTAACAACCTTCATGACCATGTATAATAACATTGTAAGTGTACCCAAGTGATGCATTGAAAAATGTATAAATAAACAAATGACTCTCCAAGCCTGTGACCTTGCTTTTAAATGTCCTGAAACATGATGAACTTTTGTGCAGTTTGATAATAATAATAATATTTATTAATAATAATAATAATAATTTTCCAAGTATACATTTACATGGAAATTCTTTTCCCACCCTTACTGGTAGTTGTCGCCACAGTGCAAATACCCGTTTTCAGCTGGGCCGACTGGGACAAGTGGAGTCCAAGGGTGCAACACGGCACTCCGCTAGCTACATGTAGGATCGAACCCGCGACCTAACCATCGATCACGAGTCCGACGCCTGCTCATCACGGCTATCGCGCTTGCTTGGTGGAATATGAATAGGGTTTGGTGACATGATGAACCCTTATCCAAAGTTTTTTTAATTGAAATAAATGTGGAGGCGATTTAAAAGCCTGAGGAATAGTACAACACCAGAAAACCAATTTGAAACGCTGGGTCGATGGCATACTTCACAACCAGAGTTCTCTTGTACCAACCTCTCCAACATTTCATCACAACCCTTACACACTTATTTACAATAAAGTGTCAGTCAAGCAATGAGAGTGTCTGTAATGCCTTTGTCAGATGTCATATCTGGCGGATATGACCTCGCCATAATTACAAGTTCAGTGAACATATCTCCCGGGGTGAAACAATATCAAAGGGACCAATGTTATTTCAAGTAAGTCACCCAAGATTCTCGAAATGAGGTTACGGCTGAACGTCACAACCTGCGAATGAAAACATGCTTGAAATGATGTTAAGAGCGAAAATCCATAAGCCGTAATATGCTTAGCTGTTTAATGTGCTATGTTCGTCTCCAACAATTTTTTTTTTTTTAATCTCAAACTAATTATTTGTGGGCAGAACGCCGTCATCAAGAAGGCAACGTGACATATCGACATGGAAGATCATAAAGATGGAAAGAAACAAGCTTAGTGACAAGAGTTGATCCTTTTCATGGTGTCACTAAGACTCCATACTTTATCCGTGACATTGCTGTCTGTCTATCAATCTAGTCTTCGGTTGCTCGAAAGGGCTGGATATTAAGGAAAGTCACCTAGATTTACTCAACTTGTTTTGGTTCATAGACTCGTGAACATCTTCGGCACAAAACATTGTTTTAATAATTATAGTTTTATCATTTAATCAATGTAAATTGAATTAGATTAATACAAGGTTGTAGATAACTGCGTGACTTTATACGAGTTCAAATTGATAATTCTAACTTTGGCCTTTGGTGGTAGTTTTACCTCGTGCAGTTGACTGTCATGAAGTTGTCACTTGAAACAATACGCTTTCCCTAAATGTCAGGTCCGTCTCGGAGATAATCAGCCGGGAAACTAACCTCCGTAGTTACTGGGTTTCATGTTGTAGTTTTGACAAGTGCATACGTTATTCAACGCCAAGGAAAATCGTATGTTTAAACAGACAGACGAACTTATCAGCATGGATCGGAAGTAAAGATGAGCACGGACGCGAACACGCACAAGAGTAACAGCGAGTCACATTCTGAACCATTGCATTTTTGTAGTTGATATCTGTGGCCCGTGATGCTTTTTGAGTAGGTAACATAAACATCATCGTAGTTTTAAGATTACTTTGCGTTAGTTTTGGGCTAGGTCGATTTTGTTAGGGTTAGTTTAAGGTTTGCCTTGAGGTGTTTCAGATTTGATCTGGGGTTGGTGAATAATTTGTAAAAATCCCAACCCGTTTCTATCACCCAAAAGTCAATGACTTGCTGCCAGAACGAGGTTATATAATTTGGAATTGCCGAAATGTATTACAAAGTTAGCTGCACACATATATCGCTGATCTGTGATTCAACACTGCGCGCTTGTAGCTTGCAGCATATCCATACATTCGCCAGGATTTATTATAAATACGACGTGGTTATTCTTTTCACGGACGTACCGCATAGACGCTAGAGTAAGTTAGATTGCTAAATCGAGATGTGCTGTGGAATGTTTCGTCATACCGTTTTGGATGTTTGTGGTTTGTTTTAAGGTTAAGGTTTAGTTTAACTTAGTTTGATGTTAGTTTGGGTGGTGTTCTGTGCTTTTTAACATGCGTGACATCAATGTCGAAAGAATAGCGTTTACAGATTATGGTTCCGCCGTTGGACGAAATATCACGGCCTTATAAATAACACTTACATTGCTTTGAAGATTAATCAGCCTCGCACATATACATTTTTATTTTCTTGTATCACGCACTTTCCTGAAGAGGACAAGTATGTAGTGACAGAAAATTGCTTACAAGGTATTCCTTTAAATTTATTTAGAACGTGTTTCAACCTGTCATGTAAATACATTTCTTGTTGAGTCATGGTTTGAATAAGGTTTTTGTGGTTTAGTCGACGTATGGGTCAGTTAAGCGACCAGGCACAACGCGTCGGGTGGTCTAACTACCCCTTTAATTGACCAAACCTCGTGGCATAATATACTATTATAATATAAATGCATAAGAAAATATATGATATGCGGAATAAAGTTAATATCTATCGGAAATTAGAACGATTGTAACCCAAGTTCACTGTTGCTGGAAATCAATGTACATTCATTTTTCAAACTAATCAGCTTAGATTCCGTATGAATGAATGGAAGCTTATTTCTGGATCAGGTGATGCTAATGTGTTTCTTATTAAACTCGAATCTTGTTTCACAAATCAAAATAAGCTCAAATTGCTCGTTCCTTATTGTTTTGAAGGTTAACCGAAACGCAATTCAAATCGATCAAAATCAGACCTTTCATCTATGAAGAAGCACATTCTGCAAACTGTCAAAGACGAGTATTACTTTGAAATCAATCACTATACCTATCCATCTTTTGAAAAATATAACCAGCTATTGTCCATAAATAATATTGTTGTAATAAAAAGTTTAGCTGTTTGTGTTTTTGCGAACTTGTTTCTGCACAAAGGTATGTGAACTAAATGTACACGAGGCCCGTATTCTGAATAAAGTTCCGTTTAATGTCGAACCAAGAATGTAGAGCACGCAATTGTGTTTTGATTCGATGATTTAATGTTCTTCTCTGTCAGGTTTCGGAAATATCTCGGTAGTTTGAAGGTTGCGATACGGTAACACGTTAAAGGATATTGGATAACACATACCAATGATCCATCACCATAGGTAAAAAGGTTAAGGAACATAAGGAATATACGTTTCACATTGTAATCATACATAGAAATATGACACTGAACACAGGCATGGTTACGGTTAGCTAATTGGACTGCACTTTTAAGGTATTTTCTTCGGGCCAAGAAAGAGCTAAAAGTACACAAACACTTTTACGGCGATGAATCTCGTGTGGTTCTGGATGGTTGTAAGCCCACTATTCCTGAAACAGAGTATAATAGCGTAAGAGCTGTGGTCTGGTTATTACATTACGTGGAATAACGTAAAAGAAATTGCCCTCCTACAGCGTTTTCAAATCCGTTCCTTAATGTATACCATTTACCTAATCATTTATCCTCTGAAACTTCAGCTTTTCCTACAATTCGTTATAGCGAAGATACGTTAGACATGATATACTATTTGTAAGGCTCTTAAGTTAGAGTTAGTATTTCGGTTTTGGTTCAGTATCGGTGAAAATATTTTCACTTCAGATATTCAATCGAAGCACAACTTGCAGTCACGCAGATTCTTTTTCAAGTTCCCGATTTAACGTTATGACATGATCTCCGGTCACCTAAATATAATATAACATACATGAATACTATTCAAAATTTGATAAGGACCACAGAGTTTGTTTTCAAACGCATGGTACTGTTGCCAGACAACACGTGGAGGTTGTCAAAGATCCTCAACTCCGTGTGATGACCCTTTTCTGTATCTTCAAGCTCATAGATACACTCTCAGGAATGCAACACAGTTAAGAGCTGACCTCCTCATTGTTCGTATATAATCAGTTTCATATTCAATTGACATGCATGTAAGAATGTGTAGACGACATTGCACACGTGTGTAACCTGCTTCAACAAGCCATATCAAACCGTATTCCCCAGTAACAGATTCAGCGTCTTACTGCCAGTAAGAGAAGGTGCTGCGAAACAGTTGTTGGAGCTATAGGTTCCCATACGCTCTACTGAGGCCATAGTTGTGACATTGACGCCTCTTTGCTTAACACACATGACCTCAGATTTAGCCCCAAAAGGCTACCATAGATGTTCTGCACAAATTTTGGATCCAAGGATCCAAACTGGTGTTATTCCAGAACAAACATTAACTATTGCAGACCTCCATCACATTTGTAATTAGTTGTGTTAATTATTGATGTCAGTTCAAATCCTGAATAAACTAAATGGTCCCTAGCAAGTGTTGAAGAGTATAATATAATTTAATGACTATTTTTCATTTGACGCAGTTTTGTGTTTGTTTTATGAATCAATGGAAAAAGATTTCCCAAACTGCTAAGAAAAATATTCCCGGAAATCAATGCTACGGTTTCAAAGATAACTCGGCATCCCATTTATCATTTAAGTTTTATTTCACTTAGGGAATTGACATACACTTTTGAAAAACGGATGTCTACGGTTTTAGAGGATGTTGTCTCTTCAATTGAACCTAAACAGCTAAGTGATATTCAGAAGATGCAACACATTGTTTCAGCTACTTTGTCTTATGCATAATCTGCTCTGAATTTGGAAAAGAATCGTTACGGTGTGGTTTCTATCGCTTGATTTACACAACATTAGAAAACACTGACATACTGGACCATTGCCAATTGATGCATGTCTACAAACCATCTGAAATACTCAAATGGTTATATATAAAGTTAGGACCAGTGAGATAACGAATGAGGAGTCTAGGATGTCTGAGACTATTTCTTACCACAGTACGTGACAATGTAAAGTGCATGTATCCATTAGGTCTAGGAGCACTGGAGTACGATACACTGTCGGTCTAAACTAGCTCATGAACTCAGAGTGGACGTGATCGAGAAACTAGGACGCTAATTAAGTGAAGCCAGGATTACATAAACACCAAAGTGCCTTTCTTTTTGCAAGAATATTATTAACATGCATGTACTACATTTGGAATAAACAGGTTAATCTTTGTAACATCAGTGACGTATTATTCACGCGAAAAGGGAAATAAACGAGAATTCAAGAAATATTATGATGCCACACAATGCAAATATACTGAATTTTATTCCTTTTGGTCATCTCTCCACAGGCTCATGCAAGATATTTAAATAGTGATGAATGAATACTTGGAAAAAACCCATGCACTAAAAGTGTATTGATGTTGTAAAACCCTCTTTGACATACTACATGTATACAACTACTCTCCTTAAAAGCAAGTGATAATTAATACATGTTTTGGGTGAAACAATACACAGTCACCATGTCAGGTGTTTCTCCTTCTGTATCTACATTCAGTAATTGGAGGATTG
The DNA here is from genome assembly GCA_031471655.1 of Diodora aspera. Taxonomy (NCBI): domain Eukaryota; kingdom Metazoa; phylum Mollusca; class Gastropoda; order Lepetellida; family Fissurellidae; genus Diodora; species Diodora aspera. Next base: position 1,202 of record JAUELE010225891.1, on the reverse strand, counting down.
CTGACTGAAGATGTTCCTTGCATCCCTTTAGGATCAACTGTATCGTTTCACAACTAACATAAGCTAATTTTATGTAGATACTAAGTTAGCATAGCTTCGTGAAAGATATGTTGATTTATATCCACATCTATGTTATCTGTTCTACATATCAACAACAATCTGAAATTAATTATCTACATGTATGTACTTCGTGAGAAACAATAAAAAGGAAAAATAAATATTATTCGCGCGAAATTCATGTAGTAACTAAGGTATACATCTTAATGTGGGAATATGTGTTTAAGGCTTTAAGTTTGATGATTGGTAACGTTAATAAATGTGTCATGTCTAGAAGGATTACAGCACGGCTACCATTGCGCTTCCGTTTTTGGAATGTAATATGTTACTAAATAAATATTTCAAGGACATATCGACACTGAATCTGTTTATTTAAGAGCTTACTATCCATCCATTTAAAAACTAAATATATAAGTAAATATACAAGGCAAATCCAGTTGATATCAGAAGTTAGACTTTAAGAAACATTGCTAAACTTATCCCAAACTTTGGTTTAAGATCAAATAGAGGAGAGAAGTTATTCGGCAGCATGTTTTTGTGATAGCTGGAAAATGTTAGCAATAGCACATGTCGAGTTCTTGATTGGGTTGAAATAACTAAAGTAAACAGCATGTACTCTTAAGGGTGCCCAGTTATAAATTTAGCAAACACATTTGCGATTTTCATCCATCGAGATCAATCTGACTAGGATACAAACTTCAAAGTCCATCTTGTTTCATCAGCTTGCTTGAATTAAGATGTTTAAGGTCACATCCTGATGTCAAGATTAACAAATTTAAACGAATTAAAGTTTCGACGACTCACGAAATTCAACGTCTCTGATAATTCAATAATTGATTTACTTTCCTTGTATCCGTTTTTTATGCACATTTACCGTGCTCGCTGATTAGGATTGTGAGGTATACTTTTTAAGTATTTGATTCTCAATCTACGACAAATACAGCGAATGCAATACAAACAATGCAACGTTTTTTTAAAAAAACATATTATTGATTGTCATTGACCCATTATGATTAAACAACGAAACTTTGTACAATATATATTCATGCTCATTATATTTTTCACCCAAAATTCGGTTCTATGTCATGTTAACAGTTTAATTCCAAGACTAGCATTGTCAAGCTTCATGGATCTTTGATCTTGTA
>JAUELE010225880.1:0-12488 GCA_031471655.1 Diodora aspera | reverse complement strand
TCAATAAAAATATGTTTAAATTTTAAATCTCTCCTTTTCCGATCTTTTTTCTCTATTTCTCTATCTTTCCGAACTTCGTCTTTGATATAGCCCCATACAGGGGCCAAATAAGACGTAGAATAAGCTGACTTAACCTGCTCGGTAAGTGTTCGGAGAAAGATTATCCATTCGGTTTTTAAGCAATACTGTTGAGGATGGTAGTTGTTAGTCAAAATATGTATATCCACTTGGACACTCGGGCACAGCTACTGACCTTCGCGATTCTAAATGACCGTTTCCACGCTAAGTATCCTCTGTTTTATTTCGTTTAGATACAATTTGTTGATTCTCCCGTTTTAGTTTCCTTGAGTAAAGGTATCCATTGGGATGTAGAAACTATATCCAGCGTACATCAGTTCTAATCCGCTGTACTGTTTCCCATCCTTGGTTATCCTGAATACTCTCTCCGTTGATGTTGTCGTGCGCCGACCTCCGTACTTTCTTAGGGTGATATATCAGTACTCTCTCCGTCAATGATGTCCCGCTCAGACCTCCGTACTTCTGAAGGTAACAGCTCAGTGCTTTTCCATCGATGATGTCCTGTGCAGACCTACGTACTTTCTTAAGGTACCGGTTCAGTACACTCTCCGTCGATAATGTTCTGTGTAGACCTCCGTACTTTCTTTTGGTGACAGCTCAGTGCTTTTGCCGTCGATGATGTCCTGCGCAGACCTCCATACATTCTTAAGGTGACAGCTCAGTACTCTCACCGTCAGTGATGTAATATACAACCCTCGGTACCTTCGTAAGGTGAAGGTTCAGTACTCTCACCATCAGTGATGTCCTCTGTACCCTTCGTACTTTCTTATGGTGACGTCTCAGTACTCGTATCGTCATTGATGTCCTGTTCACTCATCCGTATTTACTAAAGGTTCTATTTCGGTATTCCACTTCATACAAGATGTTTCACTGAAACTGGAGGAAGTACCTAACGATAAAGGAAAAAACATTTGTTAATAGAGACAATGGGTCGCGTATTCGTTTAGATAACCTTTTCGTCAATTAATCTTTAATGACAGTGCTGTTTCGGTAACTACTTGGCAGGCTGGCTACTTCCTGAAGAGCATTTTTGACTGATAATCTGACCCAGAAGTGAACACCCCGTTTCATAATGCGCTGTCGAAGCACACGCCTCATTGACACTCTCTTTCATTCATGGTCAACTCAAACTCAAGAAAACGGCTATCATCGGTGTTGAATCTCATGGAAACGTTACTGCGTGTTGAAGCAGACTTGGTAAGAGGGAGGCATGAATCAGAGAATGAATAAAAGTGTACTACATGACAATACATGTATATGGCACCATTATTCCAAACCCAGACGGACTGAATAAGACAAGCACAAACTACATCAATACCCCCGACTCCATTAAGGGCAGTCACCAAGCGGCATATTGTAGCGGATGTGGTAAAATTCTAAACTCTCCAATTGCATGACAGTGTCGGTCAAACCACACTGACCTATTGACATCGCAGTCCAAGCTGGAAGACAGCTTACAACATGGTCAAGATGTAGCCATTTGGGCGGGGGCACAATATCACCAATATGTAGTCGTAAGGACTTGGGACACGATATATCCAGTACGTAGTCGCAAGGACTTGGGACACAGTACTGCCAGTACGCAGTCGTAAGGACCTCGGACACAATACTACCAATACGCAGTCGTAAGAGCCTGGGACACAATACTGCACTAGTACGTAGTCGTAAGAACCTAGGACACAATACTGCCAAATACGTAGTCGTACGAGCCTGGGACACAATACTGCTAGTACGCATTCGTAAGGACCTAGAACACAATACTGCTGCTACGTAGTCGTAAGAATCTGGGGCACAATACTGTCAGTACGCAGCCGTACGAACCTGGGGCACAATACTGCTAGTACGCAGTCGTACGAACCTGGGACATAATACTGCTAGTACGTAGTCGCAAGAACCTGGGGCACAATCCTGCTAGTACGCAGTCGTAAAACCCTGGGACACAATACTGCTGAATAGGTAGTCGTAAGAACCTGGGGCACAATACTTCTAGTACGCAGTCGCAAGGACCTGGGATACGATATATCCAGTACGCAGTCGTAAGAACGCGGGGTACAATATTACCAGTGAGTAGTCGTAAAAACCTGGGTCACAATGCTGCTATTACGTAGTCGTACAAACCTGGGGCACAATACTGCCAGTACGCAGTCGTAAGGACCCAGGGCACAATATTGCCAATACGTAGTTGTAAAGATTGAGCACAATACCGGTGGTGTGCAGTCGTACGAACCAGGGGCAAATCAGCTAGTGTGCAGTCATAGGAACCTGGGGCACAATGCTGCTAGTGTGCAGTCGTTCGAAACAGGGGCACGGTGCTGCCAGTGTGCAGTCGTAAGAACCTGGGGCACAATATCGTCAGTATGCGGTTGTAAGAACCTACCTGGGCACAATGATTCCAGTTAGCAGTCGTAAGGACATTGGGCACAACATTGCCAGTATGTAGTAAACTGGGTACAATGCTGCCAATGTACAGTCGTAAGAACCTGGGCACAATGATTCCAGTTAGCAGTCGTAAGGACATTGGGCACAATATTGCCAGTATGTAGTAAGCTGGGTACAATGCTGCCCATGTACAGTCGTAAGAACCTGGTGCACAATATTGCCAGTGTGCAGTCATAAGGATTTGGGCCAGCAGACTAGGTGCACTTTCATCAGTAGTTCAGTGTTGACCCTTCATACCCCACTACTCCACAAACCCCAAGAAATGTGCGGCACTCACTCTCCAAGTCGTTGTTCGTCATCTTGTAAACCTCGGATGTCAATGGTTTCATCACCTGGGATTAAAGTCTCGTCTCAATCCTCTCCATGCGATTTACAAATGAAGAACTAAATATTTTGGAAAACATATACTTTTTGTTTAATCTGGTGTATAATAAAATATAGTTACAACATTCTTTCAAACAACGAGGTATTTCGCGTACGATGACAACTGTAAGAGACATTACAGTAGCACTATTTACACTGAAACATGAAAACAATTACAGCCGAGGATCCACTAGACCCAAGACTTGTATTATGATAACTGCGCGTGTACTACATTCCACGATACGCATAGCTGCCTTATGTTGCACCAAACAATGTTCAAACAATGTTTATGAAAGACTTGTACACCCTTTCATGGGTTCAAATAGCACTACTTTGCTAGCTTCGTCGAACTAACCACCATCCTAATCGGCAAGCTGGGCGGGGAGATGTTAAACCCCACGGATTTTCCCGTCGACTACCGATTGTTCGTTTCTTCATTTCGTGTATAGGGGTTTCGGGCCTTCCGCTGCGAGTCGACGAAGTAATACATGGTGTTCCGTGTCCTCGCGAGACACCGCAGGACGAGAGCGCCCTCTGACGTGACCACTGTAAATGCGGTCATCAAGGTCAAGACTCGACCTTGGCAACTGGACTGCACTCCGGACTAGAGAGGGACACTGCCTCATCGGTGCACTCCTGACAAAACAGTCTGTCCTTGCTCTCACACTCCGCACATTTAACACTTTGGTCCAATAAACTTTTTTCAAAGTCCAAAAGCTGTCCCATGAAAGTGAAATTCGGCGAGATGTTGGGTTTGCACTTCTTGACGTAGTCGTAGGCTTCGTTCAAGGACATCGCCTGCCGTGACATCATGTAAGCGACGGTGACGGTGACGGAACGACTGATGCCAGCCAGGCAATGAACTAGAACACCTTGGTGGTTTCTTCTCGCTTCATCTGCAAAACATCAAAAATAAGGAAACGTCAGAAATGGCTGGGCAGAAATCCCTAGTACAAAAATGTAAATGTCAAAGGGGAGGTAACTAAAACACTACAACCGCTAGAAAGCACATGAATCAGGGCACGGTAAGTGTAATCGGACACCTCGCTGGAAATAACCTGACCCCGTGCCCTTTCCGATGTGTATCTCGCTTCCCTGCCACATACATGTTTTCCTTTTCAAACAATTGGAAGAATTTCAACAAGATGTAAAATGCCAACCGAGGCCGATGAAAACTGGTTGATTGTTTCCGGCCAATAAGAAAAGCGGAAGTTGAAAAACCATCAATCGTGGCCGGGATAATTTACCTCGCATAGACCTCCTCTCGTAGTCGAGCTCATTCATTATACAAACAATTGTAAAACTAGATGCCTCGATTTGGAGATTTAAACGGTTGCAGTGAATGACACACGCATACTGAATAGGTTTGACCTTCAAGCTTTGAAAGGTAGTTCAACTTTCTATGTTAAACTGTTTGAACTGCATATATCTAAACACAAACTTAACGTGATATTTGAATATGATTTTGTTCGGGGTTTTATATGAAGGTAATAAGAGGTATGGGTAGTGCTGGCTTGTAGTGTAGATTGTGAATATAGTTGCATCCTGGTACTGACAAGGAGTTACGTGTTGCCATTATAAACAGGAAACTGTCAATTAGGCGCAAAATCCCCCTCCCATCCTGTAACAAGAACGCTTTGCAGTCACGTGACTGGGGCGAGCGGAATTCTCTCGGAAAAGGCGGCGAGACACAATATTTCCTAAATCCGTAAACTAGCAACTTCTGTCGATACATGTTGTAAATCCTCGACAGAACTTATTTCTACTCTGCTATCTCATCGAGAAGACCTGGCTCTATTCCGCAGTATATGATGTAAATACTAATGTGAGGGGGAATGGCACCCTCGCCGCGTCCGGCGCTACATCAAAACTTAGTCCAGAGATCTAATCTCGACTCCTAAATTTGTCACTTATAAATTAATAAAACCGCCCGGTTTCAGTCGAACAAGGAATAATTAAACTCTATTTTGTTTAATTTTGTTTCAACCAGCGCGGAGTAATCCTGCCCGTTAGAGAAGACATAAATTACACATGACTTCGGGGGAAAGTCGGTAGGCTTATGTAGACGAGTGCCTGTTGCATCCTTTCACGCTGAGCGACAATCCCTTGTGTACACACGGACTTGCCTGATCGCTCCACTAACCCGCTCTACGTCCCTGTGTAGCGTCTACACACAAGAGCTGGCCTCAACCCCTATATAACAGCCCTAAAGATTTAAACTCATCTTCACACTTAATCAAATTTAGGATCTGTGGGTGGTGTTTTACGTCAGAGGAATCTCGCGGGTTTCAGCGGGAGATGAAAGAGCGCGGCGTGTTTAGAGTGGCAGCCATCAGCGAGGCGCTTCACTTATTCATTATGTACAGACTGCCCGAGCAGAAAACTGCTTTAAGAGTGATGAAAAGGATCGACCGAGAAAAACCTTGTTGCTCGCCCACTCAAAACGACTCTAGTTGAGCACCGGCCTATCTGATAACGGAGAAACGGGCAAAGTTCCTATCGATTCCATGTCACTAGGTCAGCTCCGAGAAAACCACAACAGTTTGTGGCAAGATGAAAGCCGTCGCTTATCATCAACTAACACAAAAATCAGTCAATTATTATTGACACACATCTGTCGTCCATTCAACTCTTCTAAATGAGGCAGTTTTCTCCCCTTCAACAGTTAAAATTTACTTTCTTGATTCTCTGAGAAAACGTCTACACTACTGACAATATAAACAACTACTTATGACGAACTAAACATCAAGTACTACACACTACTTGAGTGAAATGTAATTGTGACTTGTGGCACAGCAGACGACAACATGTAGCTCGAGACTTGTCGACGCACGCAGCCATTCGACCTACTTAACGAAGAAGATGGTGCGATAGCAACCGACTTGACATGGTGATATTTTCGTGCCGGCTCATACATATGTAATTGTACTACGGCAAATGTAGTAATTGCTCCGTTACAAATGTCACTGAATTTACAACAGATAATAGGGCGCGCGAAATAATTGTTGATCAATACACGAGTCTTCACTGTGGCGGCGACGATCAACAACACTCGGGATATTAATAAGATGCTTTACCGACGACAGGCTATTTTCCCCAGTCTTATAAAACTATCATTTTCAGTTGTATCTAATATACTACAATTCTACGTCAAGAAAACGAAATCTAGATTCGCGTTGACTGGATCTGAAGAAAAGAGGTGAAGTGTAGTTCATTCAGGGAAAAATCCAACATGGCGTCTCGAGAAGGAGGGAAGTCGTTTCGCTCAAGCGGGCCACAAATCTGCCAGCCGCGGTATTGTTCTCGTTTTAGGGAGAGCGTCACTTTGTTAAAGATTGTTGTTTTGAACTACAGCCGAGCGGCAGAATGTTCCAGCGCGGATAAATGTACACATCAATCAACATTTAAATTTACAAGCATCCATAAAACTGTACGCGTTTGAAAAGAAGACTATGATCTGAATCGACCTAATAATGTGGGAAACTTGTTTGTATACATGTGTGAGTTTGTATGAATTTGTATTTGTGTGTATTCGTATGTTTATATATGTATGTATGTATGTATGTATGTATGTGTGTTTGTGTGCGCGTACTTAAAGTTCCACTAAACACAGGTACTCACCAATGAAAGCAAGTGCTTGTGGGAAAAATGCTGATAGATTCTGTGACCAGTGATCGCTGATGGGGATCTGAAGGTATTTGAAGGCGGTGTCATTCTCAAACATATTTGGCACGTTGGGGGTGACGTTGAGGATGTAGGTGATGCCGTATTTCTTCAGCTGGTTGATGTCCGCCGAGTTTTTGGCGTTTCCCAAGTACAGGTGAGGGAGTACCTGAGCAGGAAAGGGGGACATGTGGGGGGTATTACTCTCACACTCCGAGTCACTTGAGGTACCATAGGAAGAGTCATCTGATATCCGGAGGTTTCTCAAACCGAGGATTGTGGATTCCGAGTTCTCCTGAGTCAAACAATATTCGGGGAAGCGTTCTTCAAAAGTCGAGAACCCGCCTGAAACCAAAACAATCAGTTCAACATACAAACATATCCATTTTTTTCTGATATATTTGTTCACCAACTTCTGTAGTTAAAGTAATGTGCGATATTCGAATAAGTCTGCATAGGGGTCAATATTTATAAAGTAAAACTGTCAACATTTAAACGCCGTCGTAAGCTTTATCGACATTGTGACAAATCCGTTCAGTATCGTGATCATTTAATAGCAGTCTACATTCCTCTCTTTCAACACTCCATCGACCCATCTAGTTTTATTAGTCTGGCATCACGAACTACAACAGGTGGATGTCACGCCATATGACGACCTACAAATCCGAATTATATAAATGCCGGTTTTGAAATATAATTAAGGATCATCTTAGCAAAAGAAAAACATGAGGTAAACATTGGACTTACCAAGCAAGAAAGCGGCGCGGCAACCGTCGTCTCTGAGTTTTTTGATGAGTAGGTTGATAGTACTGGATGGGTTCGCGTTGAGATCCGTAGAACACTCATCATACAGAACTATAAGATGCGTCTTACAAGACTTGTTAAAACGTTCTTTGGCTTCATTTTTCTGTATGACTGTAACAATTTGAAGTGTGCCCTTCTTGAGTCTTTTAAACATCAGACTGGGGAATGTGACATTGATGGAGCCCGCCACATGAGAGCGGACGTACTCCGCCTGAGTTCGGCAGTCCAACAACAGGATTTTTTCGACATTTCGAAGCTTATCACATAAATTTTCTGGACTACAGAAGTCGCCACTATCACCGCTCATAGTGTTGAACACTTCCAGGCAAGGCATCAGAAAGCTGGGACTGTCAGGTCCTGTTTACAATCCCTGCTAGATGGGCTAGTCACACCGAGTGTAAATCCAGTTTTTGGGTGATGTAATCACCACAAGAAAACTAATGGAATGAGATGATATATGAAGGCATTTATTCCCAATCCTATGTTATCACTCCGTGTGTTACACAAGAGTACACGGGTAACAGAGTTCCTCCTTGAACAACCTTCTCGCGTTATGGTCTTGATAGCTGGCTGCCTCACTTCAATATATGCATGGCGTGACAGGTAAACAAGCATTCATTCCCACACTCCAGCCAATGAGCGGCTCGGATTTAAGCTCCGCCCTCTGACCTTATAAGGTTACATTATGAATTGGAGTACCGTTGGCTACTATTCTCAGCCTGCATTCCGTCATTGCACAACGTAAGTGTACTAAAAATACTGACACGGCATGCCTACGTCACTTCCCTTTTGGCACGGCGCCAAATGTGTCGAGTGGTGAATGATAGCCATAGCCACAAGAGACGTTTTCATTCAGTGAGACACTGTTAAACCACGGGCGACCTCAATTCGCGGCAATCTGTTTTTGCTCTGTACACAACCCCGATATACAGCGATGGCTACGCGCTTTAATGGGGTTATAATTATTTTGAAGGTGTTTCGCCGGAATGAATCTTTTCATAGCGGAACGTAAATTAGGGTTAGGATTACGCGTCACAATGAAATACTGCGCTAGGAATATGAATAAGCACAAACAGAACACAAATATGAAGAAATACGAGACGTAGTGAGATAAGTCAGAAACTATATATAAACCTCGGTTTTGTTTGGAGCAGGTAGTGACGTTTTAACTCGAACGTTTTATCAGGAAAATCTTTGAACACATTAGACAATTATATCGGTTCATTGAATAGGTCCTACCACTGTGTACATAAACAAGTTAGACGGAACAGCTTTGAACCGAAATTTCAATCATTTGTACCCATCATAATCCAACAATCCACCAGTATTGGAATGAATGTAGGCTATCTTTAAAAATTTTGGGGTGAGCTTGTACTAAATTTTAAATTAAACTGTTACTTATTTTATTATCAAATAATGCCTATCTTCTAAACAAAATGTCTGTTCTATTGTTTTCACAGCACAGTCAGCCTCACTGACACCCCCCCCCCCCTTCCCGGGGGCCGAGTTCACCGGAAACGACTGCTGTCAGTAAAGCTTCAACCTTTAACTCGGCGTAAGTGGGTCGGTGTCTATTCTAAATAGCTCTGTCCTCTTAGGGCTAGTTGTTTCCGGTCGGCTCTTTTACACCGTAACCTGCCGTGAACCTAACAAGCTCTCGACGCGTCGGCGGCTAAAGCTGGGGCCCAGATTAGACTTTCATCAAGTCCCTGTTACTTTGAGTATACTAGAATGCCCTGTTTAAAATGATATCCCTTTAATAAGCCTGCCAGCCACAGCATGGATAGGGTGATATGCATTACCGATACACATAGCAATCTACAATTAATAACAAGAGAGCGATAAAAAGCAGGGAGTCTCTATATTATATAGAGAGACTCCCTGTTAAAAGTGACTTAGGGACTTGACAAAAGTCTAAGTCACAGCATGGATAGGGTGATATGCATTATTGATACACATAGCAATTTACAATTAATAACAAGAGAGCGATTAAAAGTGACTTAGGGACTTGACAAAAGTCTACGGCCACTCTAAAAGCATAGGATCTAAATTATGGTGTCAGGGGCTCAGTTATCCCGGAGATATGAGGGTCTTAACAACGGATCTGAAGGCCTCCTTAAGAAAATTTTGGTGGTGCATACTGACGTATATTTAACCATGACAATGCTAGTTATACTTATAGCGAATGTAGTTATAGGCCTCTTTGAAAGGGATGGCTCAGTGGTCTGTCGACCTAGCCAAAGGAGGGGCCACGTGAGGGGGGGGAGGGGGGGGGGGGGTCCGATCCGCCACTGATAATTAAAGGTTCCCATCTCAGGGATGAACGCAATAAGGACCCAAATCAGCTGCCACGGGCTGGATTCGAACCTTTAAACTTGGAGGCAAGTGAAGAGCAAACGCTTCGCTGATCTTTACCCCAAAAAGAGAGCGAACTGATGAAGAGTTATTTCCCTTCGACCGTTCGTTATAGTATTCACGGACATGCTAGAAAAATAATTTTGTGGGATTGTATGGAAACATGTATATGTAGTCTATTGCTGTTAAACGTGGAAATAGCTGATGAGCAAGATGTGCATTTACTACCATATGTGCTGTAAGATCATGCAACTCGTATTTAGACCATTTTACTGACTTGAAATTTGACAGAAAATTGACCACCCAAGACCAAGTTTTCTGAAAATAACTATAGCCTTAAACCACCCATACACGTTCAAAAAAACCGTCAAAATTTTTAAATAAAATTTTGATACACAATTTTGTTGCACAATTGCCCACACTCGTTTCAGTATTTTTCCATCAAAATTCAGTATTGCCAAAATCTTCGACATGGAAGCATCAGTGGCCATAGCCCTTGTATTCGCTTTGGAGTCTGATGAAACACCCCAAAAACGTCGGAAATGGTCGAAAGACTCACTTGTGTCTTCAAAACGTCTCTTTATTATTTCAACTGTACTAAACCTAAATCTGTGCACTACGATTGTAGTGTATTAAATTACTAGTATCTCGAACAGAAAGTACATTGATCCATACGTGTGTATGAAACATCTGTCCGGGGTCCATTGGACCCCAACAGCATTTTGCAATATATTTTTGGAATGGATACCCCACATTGTCGTGTCTTTGGCACATGATAGAGCATAATTATGTTGGATGTGGATTAAATAATACCTCTAAAGAAATAATCCCGTGGGGCTTCCGGGGAGTGACGTGGTGTCACTTATAGTAAATAAAATAGGGCCTCAGTAACCCAATGCTTGTCGTACAAGGCGACTACAATGGGGATCTTTTGTTGTCACTTTCCTTTCTATCGATCCGTTTTATGAACTATCTCTTCGCGCGATGTTCACCTTACACATCACGTTGCGTTATGACTGAAATATTGCCCTTGCAACGTAAAACATCATTTCAACTCAACTCTAAAGAAATAATGTAAAATTGACCACACAGGACACCTTTTACACACCTTCGGGGTCATTGGATCTCACAATATATATGATTTTCTTCAAGACATATGAGAAGGATCGACTGGAATTCCTCCAGTGTGTTTATCCCGGATGCCTTGCTATTCTAATCCCCTATAGGTCACGCTGTAACATCTTTCTTGGAGTAATCTAGCTGTGTTTACTTTGATAAAGTAGATTTGATAGTCTTGACAGTATACTTTGTCAAATTTAAAGCTATGCTTCATAAAACTACCATGACAGAATAGAGAGTGCCGTCCTTAGTCCTCCAGGAGCTTTAGGTCCGTCTACACGATGAAACTTTATTTGACAAAGTCGACTTTGACGAACCTTTTCTTATGTCAAAGTGAAAATTAAGTTTGATAAAATGTCAGTTTTGACGGGAAAAGTGGGCCTGTTTTCAGATTGCCGAGTCCTTCACAACGTGATGTAGCAGAGTACCGACCGCAACCAGGCACACCAGTCTCTTCATCACTTCCGAGCCAGACCGAGGATTCTTGGACCAGATCTTCGACGCCTCGGACAAAACGCAATGCCAGGAAGCCAAACCGACCTCAGAAAAGTGCCTTATGTTGGGACCCCAATTTCCGCGGGGTTACCTTGTGGTTCAGTACACATATGAAAGGAGACACAACCCAGCTTCGGATATCGTCCTTTTTCAGGTACTTCATTAAATTATATATGCACTTCGATATCCTAAAGTCAATTCAGGATGTTCAGTTGGTGGCCAGGGCGTTGATGTTTATAGAAATATTGGTCTCCGTCCGTTTGTTCTTCCGTCACTAGCCATATACTTTCGTCAAGACCATTTAAGGCTGTAAGGTTCCTTAAACAGGTCCAGATCCAAGGGGGGACACGTGCCCCACTTTAGCTCATCCTTTTAAATTTTGTTTTGCTATGTTATAAGTCAATCCCTAACATATTACGAAAACACGAGAAATTGGCTGAGACATTCCCATTTTGCTTGTTGATCATAGCCTTTCAACATTCAGAATGCCCTTGGAGTTCTTGAAAATACTATCACAAACTATGTTGTTTTCAAAAACCCTAAATCCACCCCTGTTCAAAAATATGTAAATTCAGAGTTAGGTTAAATTGTTTCTGGAACTATTGGATCTTCCATGTGAAATCGCTCAATAAAAACGTGCATCCTCATCATCTCCGATTTGTATCATCTGCCTGGTGGTATAGTCACCGGGAAACACCAGTTGGGTGGGTTTGTATTTGGATCCTGTGGCTCGTCATTCTTCTCAACAACTTTGTTTGCAGAATGTCACAGAACAGCTGACGTTTCAAAACTCTTACTTGCGCTTATCGGTGTCAACAGTGAACCATTCACAGTAGAGCTGTACTGAGCATGATGCCATACAGACAATTCTGAATTCTGACACCGAAAGTATTCTTTAAAATATTTGATACTCAAATACAGCCTATTCATTCTTACGGATATGAAATTTGGGGATTCCAAAGATACGATTGTTTAGAAAGAATCCACTTATTAGCATGTAAACGTTTTCTTTCTGTCGGCAAATCAACGCCAAATAGTATGGTTTACGGGAAGTGTGAGAGTAACCCATTGTATATTAATACGCAGATTAGATGCTTGAAATATTGGCTTAAAATTCAGGGTATGCACGAGCATCGGCTACCCAAACTAGCATATAACATGTTGCTCCATCT
>JAUELE010225869.1:0-12489 GCA_031471655.1 Diodora aspera | reverse complement strand
CATGTTCCAAGTCATGGGTGTAAATATGTAAATAAAGTGTTAATCCTTGTTAAATCAGAACAACCGCCATGTGTTACTATTGTTGGACAATGCCCCAGGCCACTTAATCCCTGATGAATTGTCACATGTCACGACCCATTTCCTGCCACCTACAACAAGTCATCTTCAGCCCTTGGATGCTGGTATTATTCAATCTTGGTTCTTAGTCCCTGATTATGTCTCCCTGGTTATAACGCCAAACTGGTTATACCGCCAAAATCTCCCTGGACGGATTGTGGCGGTATATCAAGGGAGGACTGTAATTACCAATATCCCTTACGTGTGTGGTATAGTATATACTGAAGAAGATTGCTTGAAAAGGATGTTAGAGATGCAAGGACCAGTTACTGGTCCAGAAGACAATATATTGGACGACGCTAAAACGTACTGAATCTAAAGAACCTTTCCATGTGCTTGGTGGACTACTGAAAAGGCAATGATTCGTTGATTGATAGCAGAACAATAGTTCCCTGGCTTGGGTTGGACCACTGGGACCTGTCACGGAATATATAAATAGGGGTATTGGTGAAGATGAAAAGGGAGGAATCTGGATACTCACGAAGTTCGACCCAGTTTCGAAATTGACAAACTTTAAATATTTATCCTTCGTGTATTGTTCTTCAAAACATATCTTGTCTTTAACTCTAATTATAAGACCATCCAACCTTTCTTCATTATATTCATCTGTATTCCGGTACCACTGAGTCAAACTTTGACTTTCTCTGTTGACAATCTTGTCCAGCGCCATGCTCGTTCTGACGTCATACGGTCTGGCTGCGGGCTGATTGGTCAACATTTCCCGGCTTCTGACCAATCAATGCAATTTAAAAACAAATGGACGAGATTTTGTCAGGGACAAACCCCGGTCGAAATGGGTCTTTAAATAAGCTGACTATTAATTTAACTTGTCAGGGACGACATGGCCCTATACCAAAAGGGGTCTTTAAAAATATAATAACTTTTAACCTTGTCAGGGACGCCACAGCTGGGTTGTGTTTAAATGTAACTACTAGGACGGGGGCCGGGCAGTTTTAACTTTAAGGTGAAGGACAGACAAGATCTAGCTCAATAAAAAGAAATGGAAAAAACTGAGGTTAGCGGGAATCAAAACTGATATTAAGCAGCAAATGAACCCACTATTTTTTCTTCATTGCACATGTTCGTTGATGTATACCCGTACAGTAAAAATGTTTGTATGTTTTTAGGTGTCTGTAATCTTCCGCAGCAAATAGGGTTTTGCAAGGCTGCCATCCCAAGGTATTTCTACAACAGCAAAACCCAATCCTGCGATCTGTTTTCTTACGGTGGATGTGGAGCGAACGCGAACAATTTCGTCACCCAAGAAGAGTGTCAAAATCTGTGTGAGTATGGCCTTTTAAATTTTAAGAACCCCATTTGCCGTTTCTCTTGTAGCAGCAGCATTGGTAACAGAGGTAATAGGAGCAGTAGTAGCAGTCGTCGTTTTAGTACAGGATGCTAGGGGTCTAAAGGAGAAGGAGGGAGAGAGAGAGAGAGTTGCTTGGTGTAATCAACATCACTGTCGTTTCAGTGGTGGTAGTAGTAGTAGAAGTGGTGATGGTAGCAGTGGTAGGAACAGAGTAGTAGTGGTAGTAGTAGTAGTAGTAGTAGTAACAGTAGCAGAAGTAGTAGTGTAAGAAGAAGCAGTTGGAGTTATACTATTACTACTAGTAGTAGGGCAATTCTAATGTGACGGACGTACACGTTTTTACATATTTCCATAATAATTCCCAATAAAAATTATTTTTAATACTGGATAACTCAAGATACCAACCTGAAGTTAAAACATGTATAGAATTTTCAATTCAGACCGTTTTAATGTTAAAGCCAATTCCAGCAAAACCACTTATCTGCGTACGTCCGTCACAGGCCTTTAAGGCTCATTTACTTTTTGAAATGGAACATGAATGAAAAAAATGCCATACATGTTTTAACTTCAGGTTGGTATCTTGAGTTATCCAGTATTAGAAATAAATTGTATTGGAAATTATTCTGGAAATATAAAAATATGTTGTCCAAAATGTACGTCCGTCACATGGAAATGCCCAGCACCACTCTATAGTAGACACTATTAAAGCACTGTACACCACCTGTACATTGTAACAGCACTGCATTAATGTTCATTTTGAACAATGTTATAGCAAGGTCTTTATTTTAACTTTAATTGGTTAATCAACTCAGAGGTAATTTAATTTCTTTACCAATCCTCTGGTTTCTGTACAACCGTACACTTATCAATCAAACAGTAAATTTAGGGGGCGGTAATACACACAATTTCTGTTAATCGTGCCTCGGAAGAATTGTTACTAACGCACACCCCTCCCCCTCTGTTGGTCACGTTTAAATTCATTCATGCATGCGAATTAGGAGTTATACAATATCTTCCACCCTCCAAACACATGCCACAGGCTTTCCATTATTTATCATGAACAAACCATAGGAATAAAGATGAAACAACTGGTAAATGGGTTTTTTAAGCAGAGGTTTCTTCACCTTTCAATGGCAACCGACGGAATTCAACAGCAGTATATGAACTAAATCACTGTGAACTGCCGCATTAACACCCCTACCGACGATAATATGTATTCTGTATAATTTAGGCAATTGAAAAACATGAGAAGAAACGAATTTTGTTTAAAGTTTTTAAAATTATAAAGTTGCCTGTCTTCGATGCGAATAAGAGACTTTAAAATGCCGATCCAGGAATTGATTATAGCTTATTGATTTCCCTGGATAAAGTGTCACAACAAACCTGAATTAAACAGTATAGATTTAACAAATTACTGAAAAACGTCAAAACAAACAGTCTTACCTGTATGTGCAACAGGCTAACGGAACCAATTCTGTACGTCCTCTTTGGTTAGAGATAGTGGCCGAGAGTACACGAGAACGACTGACGGCAGTGGGGACGGACGTCATTCTGGAGAAATCCCCGTCTCCAACGTGGTATTGATTGGTCACCAGTGATCGTCAACAGGAGAACTATTGCTACATCAAGCTTGGAATAAAGTCAGATTATCCCAGTGCATTATTAAAACTACGACTGTATTTTATTAGTTCATGAAGATGGTGTTTGT
This sequence comes from Diodora aspera, assembly GCA_031471655.1. Lineage (NCBI taxonomy): Eukaryota > Metazoa > Mollusca > Gastropoda > Lepetellida > Fissurellidae > Diodora > Diodora aspera. The sequence goes on along the minus strand of JAUELE010225869.1, from coordinate 9,355 downwards.
TATCTTTACATGGTTTGAACTATTTATATGAACGTTTGACATTTTATTAAAACGTATCCGATATATTCAGGATGTTCCAGTATATCAGTAAACACAGATAAGGCTTTCTTTGGTTTCCATATGCATGCGTGGTTGTGAAGTGTGTACTTCCGATAATACCATACTCGGGCAGCAGTGGGTCACACACAATTCAGTTTTTGTTGTCGATTTGAAAATAAATAAAAAGTTGGTGGGCGCACGGCGCTCAAGACACTGCTTTACATATTTGTATTATTTAAGATAAAGTTTGATAGGTAATGTCTGTGTACTACCGAAAACGACCACTTTGAAAACCGAAAATGATCTTGGTCTTGGAAAGCGTTTTTAATCACCTTCAACAAGAAGTTAAAGGGTATACTGATGTTCACCTATTCTGAGAATGTGAACATTAATTTTACCGAAAGGAACTGTTTCCATAAGACATACTGAAAGGTAATACTTATACTTTCATTACGTCCCTGGGACTGTGTTGATACTATAACGTCCAGTTTTCTACGATATCCCTTTAATTAGCCATACGTCGCAGCATAGATCGGGAGGGTGACTCATTAGGGATTACCAGTTAATAACGGAGACATATTTTTATCGTCTGCTTCCGTGATGCCTTCGCACGGCCGTGAGGTCACGCCTAACCAGATAGAAATAATTATTTCTGGTATTGAAGCAAGGTAAATCTAGCTGCAAAATTGAAGAAGTAATCGGTATTAATCCCAGAACTATCCAGCAATTTTTAAAATGTTATAGACAGCGCGGTTCTCAAGAAAATAAACCAAGATTTGGACGACCAGGAAAATCTTCGCCACGGAGTGACAGAAAACTTTTTCGGTTGGCGAGAAAGAATCGGCGCAGTAGCTTAATTGACATTACAAGTAAATTTAATGCAAATTCAATTCAAACAGTATCTTTTAAAACTATTCGCATGCGCTTGTTTGTCGGAGGTTACAAACGGCGACAGGTTTCAAAGAAAGAATATCTCGTGTCAACAGAGAGCATCGTCTTAGATTGTGACGGACTAAATTACACTGGCGAATTGATGACTGGAAAAAAAAGTAATTGGCAGGGACACAAAAGTGTATGTCTGGAGGAAGTCTACTGAGCGACTACGGCCCGAATGTCTGGGGTGCGTGCCGACAACAAGAAGAAAAAAATGATATCGGTCATCTTTTCGGGATGCGTCACGTTTTATGGGGTGGGTACCCTGGCATATGTTGATGGAAACATGAACACCGTTAAGTATATTAGTGTTCTGGATAATCAACTTGGGTCAGTGATTGTTAGACATTTTAGATTTTCCAAGAGGACAATCCCCCGTGTCATTAGTCGGCAAGATCAAATCAATGGAAATTAGACAACAATGAAATGGCCAGCACAAAGTCCCGATCTGAATATAATAGAAAATATCTGGAAACGTCTGAAATATCAACTGAAACGACGAGTGCATCAAATCGAAAACAAAGAGGACTTAATTCGCGTCGTCAGTGACATTCGGAGTGGACTGTCTTTTGTCTTCATTCGCAGTTTACATCAACGCATTCCAAACTGACTTCGACGTGCATTCCATTTCCCGTATGTTTAGATAGTGCAGGTTAAAGTTGGATAAGCGGTCAAACTCAGTGAATTCTTTTAAAGAACAACTTATGGAACGATAAATATACGTACAGGATATTGAAAGTATTCTCATACCATTGGAAACGTTACATTTGCAAAGGTTTTTACCCGAGGTTAACATCTAAAACAACCTCACACCCACTATTCAAATCAGGTGTGTTTTGCTCGAATCCAGTTTTTGCCCGGCTCTACAATGCTACTGAGAAAACGATTAAATATTCAGAGGAACACCTATACAAATCTGAACTACTGCAATGCGTCAGGTATATTATCAGACAGCGATATGAAATGTCGATCACCGTGTTGTTATTACAACTGTCAGATAATATTTAGAAATAATCGAAAATGTGTCGTAATACGACGAAGTGAGCTGCCAAATGTTTTGAAAGTAGAAAGTAAATCCGTCTCCATATATCGGAAGAAATGGAATACAGCGAAATCTAATTATGCAAATAGTTTATAATGTTAAATTACAGTTTATGTTAATTAATCTACACAGAATGCACCAACCGTATTTGATGTTCGGGAATACGAACTTTAAGTTGTTGACGCAAGTAAATTGCCGTTTAATGTATTGGTTATTTACCGAGCGCATAAATTACTTTAAATTGCCTCGTCCGGAACAGACATCATTAGCACTCAGCTAATCCTAATGATAACTAGTCACACAGGGATAACTATCCACCCACTAGATCACAGGCTGCAGTTGTGCTCACGAACGTGTAAAGATTACAAACAGTTGTGTGGAATATGTCACCTCATTCATCCATCACTGTTATCGCGCACTGCGGAGATGCTTCAAACACTAATTGCAGTTTTGCTTAACAAAGGAGATTTGGCGTCGATGCATTTCCGGAAACCAACCGAACCGTGTACTTGGCCGTATTTACCACCGATGCAGTGCTGTCAAGAATGTGGTGAGGTTAATCATGGTAAAATGTATTCCACCAGTGTGGCATCAACAATTTGTGAATGTTGAAACAGCAATTTTTGACAGCTGGTAACAGGTTTAAAACTACATGATCTGAACCAAGTAACTACATAACAATAGATATGTAAAATGCGGAAATGTAACATCATGTTCTGTTTGATTATAAAATGCATTGGTTTGACAATTTCAGTCCATACCAACATACGGAAGTATTTGTGTTCTTCTAATTCTTGTGTTTTAATAACAGACACGTTAATCTGAAAGACAATTATTGATTGCGGTTTTATTAAGGCCAGGTTTAGTTCAATATTTATTCATTACTTTCTATTTCTTTAAAAGTCATTAAAGTCCGCAAATAGAATGAATCTTGCTACCGGTGCCTTGCTACCTTAAATTTACACAATCGTCATTCTAAACTGATGATCAGAAGAAACTAAGCCGACACGTTTTTCGTCATCAACAATTTCCCCCTGATATTATTTAAGAACGATCCTGTTGACGTTTATAATGGTGATTATTGTGTAAATCCGTTTACATATTGTCCAATTCTTATACCTGCGAAGTAAAAGGTTTGTATCATCTCGTGTTTTTGCCTGTTTTACCATTCCCCAAAACTAATCAGTATACTTTCTTTTGATCGTCAGTATAGTAAAAGTCGTTTAAAACATTTGTCTGTAACATGGATTTCAAGTTTCTACAATGTATTTATTTAGTGCTGAAATGTGCTGTTTTCAATGTTTTACAAGAGATGAGAACTTCTGGTAAGCACTTCTGGTTCATCGAGAAGAACGTATCCATTTCTTGTACTTTGTCTGGGTGGCATGTAATCGAACTCATGTATCGAGCAGTACATGTATATGGCATACAATTTGATTTGATGTTTATATTGTTTTGGATTATTGTTGAAAAATCTGTTAAACGCAAATAATCTTAGCAGCAAATTGATTGAACAAGTGTGATACTTGTAACTATGTAAATATAACGTTATTGCACTCTGAAGTTTAGTGTTTAAAAGACAAACATTTCCGCTCAAAATGTATTGATGTGTGTCCTCGAAAACGACAGATCTTCCATGAAACAGTAACGGACCTTTCGGAAAAATCGTGAAGGGCAAAATCATCTCAACTCAAGACTAACACATATTTACAAAAGAATAATAATATTTATTTAGCCAAATAATCTAGCACAAAGACAACAGTCAGATCAAAATGTCGGTAAGTATCAACACACAAAATACCGCGTGTTAATAACACAGCATCATATGTTTTATTCGATGGATCCTTTAGAAACAGCCAATCTGGTACGGTATGGGTTGAACCTCAAAGCGGAACAGCTATTTTTCAAGGAACAGTAGATAAATATCTGCATTTCAAGGAAGTGTAATTTTAAATAAAACATAAATACTGTGTTTGAACATTTCCGATACTTGTCACTAAATATATCTCGGCCACAATAAATAATAGTTTACTGGACAATAGTTGCTTTGCTGTCTAGATCTGGATTCTGTTTTCTGTGTCTGTAAACCAGTTTCTCGAATCTGTGACAGTTACTTTTGTGTAAGGAGGCATCACAATGTCATGAGCCTTTTCTTATGAGACGATTATATCATTCAAGACAGACAAGATGTTTGAGGTATTTGACTTGGATCAAAACAGTGAAGACGGTTGCAGATGAAAGGCATCCAAGACACCCATCTGTTTCAAAGGGTTATTCTGTAGTATTGTATACTTGGTTTGATTAGAGAAATACGTACATGTATATATACTCAACCAATAATCCTTTACAAAAGTTTGTTTTAAAGACTGGTATCATATCTTTCGACTGATACCTTGATGTCGGACACGCAGTGGTTGTTATGTGACCTTTGCTTGTGCTTAATCATTGCCTTTATGAACTCTAACATTTACATATCTTACTGTCAATAACAACAAACAAAACTCCTTCGATTTTTATGTTTACAAATTGCAAACGTTCGGAGTTATAATATATCGTCTCACGCACCTCTGGTAATTTCAAATGAGACTACGACTGGTCGACTTCGGTAATGGACCTATTCTGTGATAAATGAGTTTAAGCTGAGAGCGAACAGAAATGGATGGATCTTACATCGAAAGAAAGAGACAAGTCTGTCTCATTCTTTTCTCAAATCAATTTCCTTTGTCTTCAACGAGAACAGATGCTGACAAGAGACTTTCTTGTACAATCATTCTGATCTTGCTAGATTTCTTTTGTGTAGATACTTACAACGATGTAATGACATGCATTTCCTTGATTGGATCCAATAGTCCGCCAGTCCATTAGTCCAACAGCCAGTGTGTCTGACATCCCACTGGTCTAACCCTATTTCTTATCTTGACCCTGCTTTTACCCTAACCCGAACCCGAACCCAAACCAAAACAGACTATAACCTAACTGTATCAATAACTCTAAACTGAACTCCACGCCTAAAGTACATTATATTGTCGGACTAACGGGATGTAGGACTAATGGGATGTCGGACTAACGGGCTGTCGGACTCATGGGAAGACCCCGAATATTCTTGTTAAGGATATCATCAAAATATTTTATTTATTTTTTATCTTAGGTTAGCTCACTTAACTGAGCCTCCATGGATGAATCATAGGGGACGGGTTCGCAGCTTGTCACTGTGGTGATACGGGTCTTTGTCTGACAATACATGTAGCATCACCTTCCGTTTGATATTACCAGTTTGTAGGTTTTACCGTATCCAGTCGCCATCAAGGACGCAAGCTTCTATGAAACAACCATTTTGGCACGAATTGCACTCAAGTATGGACTTCTGCTCTTATTCTTTCTTGCTGTTATGTGTCTGCTTATTGCCAAAACTAGCATTAGCGTTTTGTCTCCATCAGTCTCCACCAGTTAATGGCTACCTGGTAGGGATCGTGTTTGTGTTTTCTGATTGTCAAGATAAGTGTATAGATGGTTTGATGTGTCTTAAGCGTTGTCTTAAGAAAACCTTCTCCAATATCATCAATATCGCACTGACCATATAATGACTTCATCTCGAAGCCACGCAACAGACGTATCTCTTCTGGGATGCGATCAATGAGAGTGAGTGAGTTAAATAGATTTTTACATTGCAAGGGGCAATATTTCAGCCATATCCCAATGTGATGTGTACGAGGCACATCAAGAAAAGGGACAACACAGGATCGATAGTAAGAAAGTGACAGCAAAAGATCCCCATTTTAGTCGCCTTGAACGACAAGCATTGGGTTACTGAGGCCCTATTCTATCTAAGTAACACCACATCACTCCCCGGAAGCCCCACGGGGTGGAAGACAAGGAGGAACAGACAGGTAGACCTCTGATTTCTCAACTCCCAAGAGAGTATACAACCTAATCGGCCTGTTAGTTGCATAACCATCACTTTCCGACCAGGTACCCAATTACAGCTGGATGAATTAAGACAACCAACGACCAAAGCCACTTGCACAAGGTAACACCACTGACAGTGTCACAGTGTGAGGCAGGGTAAACCCTTGAACAGCTAAGAGCTTTACAGCCTAAGCATATCAAATTACTGCCTGGTCAAGATCATTTATCAGTAATAATATTCCAGCCATAATGCAATGTGATGTATAATATGCACTTCGAGAGAGAAAACAAAAACAACTCAGAAAAGCTGAAAGAATGTTCTAAATTTTAGAACCGTGCATTGGCTTAACTTGCTTGAAGTCAACTGTAGCACATCTGAACCCCAGTATTTGTACAAGTATAGTATATTCTAAGTTCATAAGGGATTTACAAAATTCTATTGGTGAGTACAATAAAGAGAAGATTTCAGATACAGTTTTCAAAATTACTGTGGTAAACAGCATTTTCTGATAAAGCAAATATCAAGCAATATGCATTCATCTAAAAATGAAAATGAATGAGTAGAAAGCTTCCCTTGTATTCGAAACAATCAGAACAGGTTTTGGGGGTGGGGCCATTTTTCCAGTCAGAGAAACTGTGTAAAGCAGCTCAATGTAGGTTCATGCATACTTTTGCGGTCCACAGTAATTACAAAAAGAATTTTTAAAATACCAGATTTATGGTTTGCAGGCTGTCCAGTCCCTTTTGGCAAAAAATAAGGGCTAATTTTAGGGATAAAATTAAGATAATTTAGGGCTAATTTAGGGCTAAAATTAGGAATTTTATGACTAAATTGGGGAAACTGTAGATATTAAAGTGGACTTACCTTTTCACATTTGACAAAAAAGTAACTCACAATTTAGATACAGGAAGGGCACTGTCCAGTGTTTCATTGTCTCAGCTGTTATTGGCTGTAATCTTTATAGTCACATCTTTGCCACAAAGTCACAACCAATAAACAAGCTTGACACATGGATCCACTGGTCAACTGCTATTCACTGTATAATCTGAATGAGAACTGCAAACTACATTAGTACACATTTTAAAAGAATGAATAAATGCATTTTTAAACCTGCTAGATAAGAAACATAAAAAAATTAGAAATTTACATGAAAAATAAGGTTTTTTTTTAGGAATTCCCTTTTAATTTAAAGTTTTCAAGGAATTTTAGCAAAATTTAAAAAAATTAGGATTTGTTTTAGGAATTTAAGGGCCACTGGACAGCCTGAATACACTACAAACCAAAAAAATAAATACCCACATCCGAATCATTTTCATTTCATAAACTCACCGTGACAAGACTATAGTGGTTAGGAAAGGTGTATGTGGGGTACACTGGCCTCAGGTAAGGTGTGTGGACACCCTTGTTAATGAGTTTGTCGATTTCTGGCGTGACATTCCTCTTGATGTAGTCCGCTCGGAAGCCATCAAGGGAGATAAGCAGGACTGGCTGATAGCTGAAGTAATAAAACAGAGGTTCATCGTTATTTGTCTTATCTCATTCACCTTATTTGAAAGAAGCGATAAAATAATTTATTCGTTTAGTCTAGGACTAGACACAAAGACCTGGCTCCGACAGATTTTTCTCTCGCAAACTATTTATATGTCAAGGCATGAGACAATCTACTTTATTTTTACACAATTTCCGACAAACTGCTATACTGACGATCAAAAGAAAGTACACAGATCCGTTTTGGGGAATGATGAAAAAGGCACAAACACAAAGTGATGCCAAACTTTTAATTCGAAGATATAAGCATCTGACAATATATCAAATCTGATTATAGACAATAATCACCATTAAAAGTCAACAGGATCGTTCTCAAACAGTATTATTGGTAAATTGCTTATGACCATAAACAATGTCGGTATTCTAATACTAATGTTAAGTCTTGTAACGCACTAACTCTAGGCTTGCATACATTGCTGAAAAGCGATCGGAATGATTACCCTGGTGTAACCCAAGCAGCCTCTAGGCAGTAGACAAGACTAGACAAGACAAGAGGTTTATTGTGCGAAAGGCCTCCGGCCCATATACATACACTAGAAGGTTAACAACACTTCTGATGGAGGACCTGTACCCATTTTCAGCTGGGTGGACTGAGGCAGTTACAATTAAAGGTACGCGCCAAAGGTGAATTGTCACGTCAGTGTCTCAGTGTGAGGCATGGCGAACCCTTGAAGGCCTGCATAACTTCTGAAGCACGTGCGTTGCACGAGACCAACTCACCTCACTATTTATTTATTTTTGAACTATTTATTTTAAAAAAAATTATTTTTTATTCAGCGTACGTTTAATTAAAAAAATGTAATTACAAGAATATGAAAGTTTAAAGGGGGAGATGCAGGTCGAATTGAATGTTTGCGCCTGAAGGGTATTTTACCATATGTAATACTAAATTTGAGACTTGTTGCATTTTAAACTAACATCGATTATTACAATCCGATTGAAACTACTGTTAAACAAATGTAACCTCACTGGATACACCCATTCAGAAAATGCAACTGCTGACGAAGGGATGGTAGGTTATATAGGACTGTTTGTACGTTGAACTCTGCGTTTTGTTGTCGCATTGTTTAAATAATCGTTCATTCATTCCTCTTCTTTAGCATTTGCGCCACAGTTAAGCCACGGGTCTCCTGAATTGCACGTGAGTTCACCTTCCCGACTTCTCAAAATAACGTGAGCTGGCCGTTCAACCTATAACCGACCATATTTCGACTTCTGCTCAAGCTCAACGTATATTTGGACACCAGTATTAATCACTGTCTGATGTGATTGACGTAATACCAACCTGCGTGTTGGTGGTGTTGTCTTCACGGGTGGTATTGTTGTCTTCACGGGTGGTATTGTTGTCTTCACGGGTGGTATTGTTGTCTTCACGGGTGGTGTTGTTCGGCAGTTTTTGCAGGTTTGATTTTGACTGGATGTTTGACCAGAGTTATCTCCCGCTTTTCCTTGTCTGAGTCCAAGCACCAGCCCTAAGATTACAGCCAACGCGAGCAGGACAGTCACCTGTAAATGTATGTACACCTGAGGAGAGAGAGAGAGAGATGGCGTGGGGAGGAGAGATGGCGGTGGGAAGCAAGAGAGAAGGGAGGGGTGTTGTAGAGGAATAGAGATGGAGATGTGAGTGAGGAAACTACTTGAGAGCTTGGTTAGTGGAGAGGGAGATGGAGTGAGAGGGAGGGAAAGATAGAGAGAAGGGGAGCGGGGGTTGCGGAGAGGGAGATAGAGTGAGAAGGAAGGAAAGATAGAGAGAAGGGGAGTGGGGTTTAAATAGGGAGAGATGGCGTGAGAGGGATGGAAAGATAGAGAGAAGGGGAGGGGGTTTTTCAAGGGAGAGATAGATCGGGGGGAGGGAAAGATAGTGAGAAGGGGAGGGGGTGTGGCGG
>JAUELE010225858.1:0-12490 GCA_031471655.1 Diodora aspera | reverse complement strand
TTGCACATCACATTGCGCTATGGCTGAAATATTGCCCCCTGCAATGTAAAAATCCATTTCACTCACTCACTCATGCAGATCATAATGAACATGTTTGCAATATGTGTGAGAGAAACCACAAAATCAAACTTTTAAAAGGAAGTCCTGTACTTCCAGTATGTTGCACCACTGAGTTTTGGGGCATGAAAGTGTTACAGTCCCAATGTTGTCAAAGGCAGCTAAAATCATAAACAGTTCTAACTCTTTTTTATTTGCCTTTTGTGCACACCTTCACTTGAAGGTGTCATTTGATGGCAGAGGGGTTGATTCTGATAAACATAGTTCAACCAATGTATAGCAAACGAGTAGCGAACTTTTAATGTTCATTAGGCCTGCTTTGCATTTTTTACCGACTATTCTTGCTGATTGCCAGTCTGTTTTCTGTTTCATTGAAGCTCCAACACCGGGTTATTACTTTGTTTTTTTGGCTATGGACAAGGGGATACCTGTTGACAATAGACGTACGTCCTTCATTTTATTTGTTTGTTTCAGATTCTAGTGGAAGCAATCAAATCAACAGGGTGGTAAATCATCCAACACTTCCAATGACCATAACAGCACATGAAGATAGACATATTAGGTTCTTTGATAATAACACAGGTAAGTGGATAAAAATGGTGGAACAAAACAGATCTAGCGGACAGAAAATGACATTATAAACTGATCTTAGAAAAAGTTATTTATTACCTGAGAGCGTCTTTATGATGATAAGATTATGGCACGATGATTGAAATATGCCCACATCAACATTAAGCAACATCTCACGCACTCACTCACTCACTCACTCACTCACTCACTCACTCACTCACTCACTCACTCACTCACTCACTCAGACACTCAGACACTCACTCAGACACTCAGACACTCACAGACATACATACATACATACATACATACATACATAGCTATCGGTTCCTAAACAGCAACATGTGTCGGCCGGTATACCAGTCTCTGGGTTATCTGCACTTGCTGGTTGTGGGCTCAAAACAGACTGGTGGGGTTCAAAGGGTTAACAGTGGCAGAATAAGTTTTTGTATTGGTAACCTTCTTTGTTAAATGAATAAAAACACAAAAAAATCAACTTTCTCACTTCTGAAGAAAACGTTGAATGATAAATTTATACTGGCCTCATCTAGATGGTACATCAGGCTGGACCCCTCGTTTGGGCTTCCATGAGTGATGTGGTGTCACAGGGATATAATCGGGTCTCAGTAACCCAATGCTTGTCGTACAAGGCAACTAATATGGGGATATTTTGCTTTCACTTTTCTTTCTATCAATCCCTTGTATGAACTGCCTTTTCCCTCAATGTCCACCTTGCATATCACATTGTGTTATGGCTGAAATATTGCCCTTGCTATGCAAAACATCACTTCATTTTAACTCGACATCAGTCTGAAGTTTTGGCAAGTACCTTATTACTGAGCTAGAGTCTTTTGGACTACTCATAGGGAAAAAAAACCCATTCAGGCTTCATTATGATATTATTTTACCAAATACTTTTTATTTTGTGTTGAACTTGAAGAACTTCATCACAAAGCACCCCGTGGGGTTCCAGGGGGTGTTGCTCTAACACCAGAAAGAATAGGACCCCAGTATCTTCATGCTTGCCGTAAAAGCCGCCTAAAATGAGGATCTTTTGCTTTCTCTTTCTTACTATCGATCCTGTGTTTTCCCTTTTTCTGATGTGCCTCTTGCACATCACATTGTGCTATGGCTGAAATATTGCCCCCTGCAATCCATTTCACTCACTCACTCATCACAAAGCTTCAAACTAATCTTGCCTATTTCTGTTTTCAGGAAAGATCATCCATTCAATGGTGGCTCATTTAGATTCAGTTACAAGTTTAGCAGTGGATCCAAATGGCTTGTATCTGTTATCAGGGAGTAAGTACTCATGAATTTACTTCAGTCATCACGTTAGGACTTGGTGTGTGATTCTATTGTCCTGAATATGTTGCGATTAAATTTTTGTCATAGTGGTTTGTATGCCACAGTTTTCTGTAATTACTCGGTGGCATTCATTACACAATATTGGTGTAACCCAAGTGAGTGATAGTGTATGTTGGTTTAAATAACTTTATTCTCAGTAAGCCAATGTTTGTTGTATAAGCTTATTATTTGATGAACTGATGTCCACAAAAATGGTCAAAGGTGAATGTGGCAAAAATCACTATACAGACTCACGTAAAATGAATCTTTACACTCAGGGTTGTGAAGTGTCGTGTAAGAATGCATGTTCAGTATGTTAGTCTGATTGTCACTAATGATACTTTATTATGCTTTCAGGTCACGACTGTTCAATTAGGTTATGGAACTTAGACAGCAAAACCTGCGTGCAGGAAATCACCTCCCATCGCAAAAAGTTTGACGAATCAATTCACGATGTTGCCTTCCATCCACAGAAACCCTATATTGCTAGTGCTGGAGCAGATGCTTTAGCAAAGGTGTTTGTATGACACCAATAACAGTATCTAGTTTGCCAGCAAATGAAATTACTAGAAAATTGTACGTCAAGCTGTTGTCCAATGGTCTGTGACTAGTCGTGACCAAGGCTCACATGCAGTCTTGGCTTATCATGGAAGGTGACAAGAACCTGTTGGGATGTGTAGGTGGTTAAGATGATGTGTTGTCTGTCTTTGTCACCTTGTCATTCACACAGTTACCATGGTCATCCTTGTCTGTGCATAATGAATAGCATACTCATTACAGTGTTGGACTGAGATGTGTGCATCTGTCTACAAAGTCTCCATGATCAGAAGAAAGTATTTCTCAGGGTGGACTTGGCAACAATACAGAAGCATTTTTGCAGACACTGATGGTTTTGTTGTTCTCTCTCTGTCAATGATTATGAAACTTTGAGCTTTAGTTTGAATCAATGCATAGTTCTGAGAGACAATCATTTAGGCCAACATATTTACATTCAAGATGTAGAGAATCAAAATGGTTGAAGAACAAAGAGAGTGAATTATCTGTTAATGGCTTTGCTGAATGGCAGACAAATCTCAGAACAGTATGGTCCTTCCTGTGATAGGAAATAATCAGCCAGAGAATCGTCATCCTTCCATTGATGCCCAGTGGATACTATCTGTTCCTGGGACAGCTTTCAAACAATACTGTGCAGGTCTGCAATAAAAGACTGTTTGTGCCGATTATGTATTGACTTCTGGTAACTTAACATGAGAACAAACAGTGTGTAGTACTCCTTACCACAATTTTCAATGATGTTATTTTGGTAACATTCTACACAAATTTATTTGTACATTTTACAACATCACTAGGTTAACTAACGATCAATATGTAATATTTGTAATTATAAGAAACACTAAACTATTTCAGTATTTTGTAGTTGTTATATATGTTAGCTGTGTGGGCACATGTTGATATTGTGCTTGCTTCTGTAAATATGCATGTGAATAGTTAGGTCTGTGTTCACAATCCTAGCTGGTGATATCTCAGCAGCATGGATTTTTGTTTAGGTTAACCTTAAATGAAATCTATTTTCACAGCAGTAAGTGATCGATCAAAACATTGTGAGAAATATTTAAGGAATGAAGGGTCATGAAAAGTTGATTGGATGATCTTTCAATGTGTCTTTGTATGAAAAGGTTTAAACAATTATAAATGCATGCCTTATTTTTACTGAATAATTTATTGTTGGAAATGCAACTAGAAGTTAATTTTCACATTGACTGAATTTTTTTTATGATGTTTTTTTTTTTTGTAGCTTTCTGCAAGTATCCTATTTATTGCTTTATATCTTTGTTGTAAATGATCTCGGCAGGAGTGAATTCACTATCTACAATGCATAATTAACATGTAAATGGACATTGTTTTAGGAGAGTGTACAAAGTTACCTAAATCATGATAGTAAATAGAAATCCATGCTGCTTGACGTACGTGATGACTGTGGAATGAATTGGAAGTGTAGGACTGTAATTATTCTACTAACACGTCATTGTCATGTAATGGAAATCAGCATTTCATGCGGGGCAAGTGCACTTTAGCTGCATGGTTGCCAGGATCTTTGTGCCAATTGTGATACTGAATCAGTTACTTGCAAGAACCGTTTCAGCTGCCAAAGAGGTTGTGCGCTATGATTTGTAAAGGTAGCTTGGAGTTCGAAAGTTTTGATGAATAATCCAGGCTTGTACTATTAGTTTTGCTTTAGGGTTAATGAAACCATTTGTGGTTCAAGGGTGAATGTAAATCCTCATAAAAAATGTTGTAGTTAACGAGTTAGTTTCAAGTAAGCTGATTTTGTTTTGTCCATTTTGTTTTAATTACAAGTCATACTGCACAGCCTCTTTCATGCAAAAATGATTTATTAAAAAATCATTTGTTGTGATTGTTTTAGACATTTTTAACACTTTAGTGCTAAGATAATACCATCAGTCAAATTTACCTTTATTTTAACAAACCCTTTGACTATCACTCTTTATTGTTATATGAATATCATTCTGTCATTCAGGACATTCATACAAATAATCAATATATCAATATATATTGACTATGATATCTAGAAGTAAAACTGAGATTTTATGCACCGTGACTAGGAAGAAGCAGTGATGTTATATATTCAGTCATGACAACTTGGAACGAGTTTATATCAGTGTGTCACTTCTTGTGTCTATCTTTTGTGTTTCAAGTCATCCTGTGAACCTCATCAGTGACGTTTCTTGTATTTCATTGTTACTAACTTGACATTTCAAGAGTGAAATGTGAACAAAGGCAAAATGATAGTGCAACCCTTTAAAGCTGTAGTAATCAGCATCCCAAACAACTTACCGTTATAAGTTCAGTTGTGTGGTTCTATGTTTCCAGGCAATTGTGAACATTCCAAGCAATGTTGTTGTTAGTAACAAACAAAAAAAGAAGGAAACAAGACATTTCTAATACGATCAATAATTAGTTGATTTGTTTTACGATTAAGAAGATGAACATAAATTTTTGTCCAAACATGAAAGTGAATTTATTATGCCAGTTTTGCCAGTTGAGCATTGGACCATCTAGTCACTTGAACCTGATAATGTAAAAAAGTATTTGAAAAAGTTGGGTTGGGGTGTTTGCAGTGAGTCTTCAAGTTGCATTTGTGTAAGTCTATCTGAAGAATCCTGGGGATTCAGTGCTTTCATATCAAGTGTGTAGATTCCAAAACAATATGTCTGTAAGTGTAATACTGTAACTTGAAAGATTGTTTTCACCATTCTAGACTACATGCTTCACAACTCATATTTCTCAGTCATATCTGTATGTATACAGCAACTAAATAAATTGAATTGAAGCCCAGTTCTTGGTGTTTTCTAGTGCTTTTCTTGACTGCCATAGCAACTCTGGTGGTCTAATTAAACAGGAATGAGCAGAGTATGTACATGTGGGTAGAAATAATAGGTCATGAAAACAAGTTGTAAAAACAAATTAACAAGGCAAATACCAAAATTAAAACAAATGTACAGAATGATTAAATCCAACAATGAGAGCTGACTGTTAAAGAAAGAACATTCTGTCCAACAACCATTCCTAAAGAGGTGGTGGTGCAGTGCTGAAACTATGATCTCATTCCTTGGGATTCGCAACTCCATTCCCCCATCAACACTGGCTGTGAAAGCAATCACAATGTTGGCCTCCCAATGTCTTATTACAGAAAGTGTCCCAACACCACAGAAAAAATAAGCCTACCACACAGCCAGATTTTCTACAACCATTTACCAGATTCTGAACCTGCTTGCTCTGAGCAAGGGAAACAGTAATGAACTAAACAAAACAAGTCCATTCGAAAGTTCAAGCGGCAAAAAAGTGAACACAAAACACAAGATGCATTACCCCTTAACCAACTAACTAAAGAAAATAGTGGTCAGGGTTGGTGACATCCTCGAAATCCAGGGTATCTGTCATTATACCCTGGATGTACTCTTCACCACAGTCGTTTCGTGTATAGGAAAGTCCAAATCTGCTAAATATAGACAACCAATGAAATGTCGCATTCACTGCACGAGACGTAACTTTTGATAAATTTCAACACATAACGTCTTGGCTTCGCCCAATCTTAGGAGAGCAGCGCCACATGATGTTATGCAAGCTTTTGCTGTGCATGCTTCACTGATTGGTCAAAACCCCTGCCTCCAGACGTTCGTCGTGAATAGGAGTGATTCCAGGGTATAATAATTATGACAGTCATTTATTTAAACCCTGGATTTCGAGAAAGGGTTGGTGATAAAACCCTCACCAATGACCAAATCAACGTCCTGTGCATAAGATTAGAGTTCATCCAGACGAGACACCGAATCAAAACTGACATCATCTCCAACTTCGACAAAGTTCTTGAAGGGTACACCAAATGCAAAAACTGGTTGATTTTGAAAATTCTCGACCTAAACTTATGAATGTCAAACATTTTGCGAAATTCCGATTGCTGTTAAGTGATATATCCACTGTCAAAACTGTAAAAATAGCACTGAACTTTCCAACTGTCAATTGACCGGAACAATCTACTTCCGCAAAAGGTTATAACCAAGGCTGTGATGTAAAAGTTCACCTGCGTGCCATCGCCTGGTCAATTACATGTAATTACAGTCCGTTTGTTTCCATTTGAGACCGATGAATTGCTTGCTAACTCAAAATCTAATAAATGCAACAAAATCAAATTTTGCACAGTGGCATAAAATCGACAGACCAACTCTGATGATTTTTTTCATATTTTTGGACCCCCGAAGAAAAAAGTTGTGTAACAAACGATCAAACGATCAAACGATCAAACGATTTTGTTGACATTCTTCGCCACGTCGTACTAGGGAGGACCAGTCGCTCATAGAACAGCCAGGTTTGCGAGTTTCAGGTTCGAAAGTAATATATCCAGTAATTTGAGTCAGTTTATATGTCAGATAAAACACTTCTCCTTGGTTTTGATTGGGAATGTAAGCACTCGGTTTCGAGATAATCCATTGGGCCTTCCTTAGAGTGTGTACATCATGAAGAGATGGTACTGAAGATGAGTTTAATGTTTTGTTTGTTTGTGCTCAATATAAGAGGTTGGAAGAAACATATTTATCACAAAAATACTTGTTTTGCAGTAATATCCATTCTTTTGTCTCACTATTAGAATCTAAGCGGTATTTTATCAAAACATAAACCTGAATTAAACAGGCAGTGATTCAAAGGCCATTCCCTTTAATTAATTTACCGGGGTATTATCTACTCAGTATGTATTAACGACAGTGATTAATCTGATTAGGAAGCACTCCCGTTTTTGAAAGCCGTGACACTATAATTATTGTCATTGTTAATTTATTAGTGTGATTACTTGTGTGCGTATACATGTTTGTTCTTCCACTGAGCTTTCATTAAACTCCTGATGAGCCCAAAGAGGCGAAATATGCATATCGAGTGAATAAAATGTGTCGCCAACTGGATTAAGTTCAAGTATTATTTTCTTCAACTATATCAAGACCCTACGTCTGAACCTTTAAATGTTCTAATATATATATTATGTCCTCGGAGACAATACGAATCTATATGTATAGATACTTATTGTAATCTTTCAAACTTGGCTTGTCATTTCCTCACATTCTGGCCAATATTCTTCTGCTTTTGACAGAAACTCAGAACCATTGAACCAGTCTTGCTTTTGAACAAACTGATTAAACAGCATGCCTCTGGAAGTATAGTCTGCTGGGTTCAGATAAGATTCAACATACGACCATTGACCGATGTCTGATCCTTCTTTGATAATCGTCAGTCGATTTCCTACAAATGTTAAAAATCTGGATTTTTCATTGGGAATATACCTAAGCACGGACATGCTATCTGTCCAGAACGCAATTCTGCCAACTGCACTCTGTAGATTTTCTTCAATGAACTTGGACAGTCAAACAGCCAGAGTAGCTGCTGTTAATTCCAGTCGGGATGTAGTGATCTTCTTCAATGGGGAAACTCGAGACTTTGCCATGATGATTGAACAGTGAGTGTCATTAGTTTTGTTTGTAAAGCTACAACACCGTAACCGCTTTCAGAGGCACCTGAGAATATATGAAGTTGGCATGAGGTAGGTATCCCAAACTCCTTTGGCCGATAACATCTTGGGATTTCCATTTGCTCCAACTTGGGCAGGTCACCCTTCCACTTTAACCAAAGTTTCAGGTTTTCTCCATCAATGTCATCATCCCATGCTGTGTTTGTCTTGCACATCAACTGCAAGAGCTGCTTGGCATGTAGAACAAAAGGTGATACTAGTCCCAAAGGATCATAAACACTGCTTACCATGGACAGGATCCATCGAGGTGATACCAATCCCAAAGGATCATAAATACTGCTTAATATGGACAGGATCCCTCGTCTTTTGTTTGGCTTACAGTTACAATGTGTCGGATTCTATTATCCAAAAGTGTACAAAGTGCGCGTTCGCATGGTAACTCTTCACACTCGAGGTTCAGCATTTTAGCATTCTGAGCTCTGTTTTCAGCTGGTATTTCCTTCATTACATCATGACTGTTACTGATCCATTTGTTTAGTTTGAAGCTTCCTTGCGTGCACAGCTTGGTCACCGCACTAAGCATTGTTACAGCACTTTCTTCTGTGTCTGGAGACCATAGAAAAGCGTCAACGTAAAAGCTGGACAGACATGTGTGCATTATCTTCAAACGTCTGTCGCAGTGCAAAGTTTGCACAGGATGGTGATGAAACCGTGCCAAACATGTGCACCAACATGCGACACACCACAGGTTCTTTGTCACACTCTCTGGGAACCAATAAAATCTCTGAAAGTCTCGGTCATCTGGGTCCACTTTCACTCGATGAAACATGTTCTCAATGTCTCCCATTATGGCAACATGTTCTCTGCGAAACCTGAGAAGGATACCTATTAAATTATTGGTCAACTTAGGTCCTTCGCACAGTACACTGTTAAGGGAAACTCCTTCGAATTGAGATAAGCAGTCAAATACAATTCTTAGCTTTTCTTGGTTTTCTTGGGTGATATACCCCATGATGAGGGATGTACCATTTCTTTCCATTCCCTACACAATCATTGTCTGGGACTAACTATGCATATCCTTTCTTGAATATTTCATCCATAAAGTCTTTGTAGTCGTTCTGGAATGCAGGATTTCTTTTGAACCTTTTCTTCAAACTCGGTAACCGTTGTTTGGCATACAGACTGTTGTCTGGCATGGCTACTTTGTCCTTCAGTTCATACTGTCCATTCTCAAGTGTTACTGAATTCTTACACAATTCTTCAAATCTTTCATCTTCAACAGAAATCTCTTTCTTATCTTCACACGGTCTTTCTGGAAAATCTAAATTAATGTGTTTTGCACAATATTGTGTGTAAGTTATGCAACTCTTCCCTTCCTGACACAGACATAATCTGAGTTGTCATAGAGACAACATCCCCTGGTTCTTCTTCTTGAAGTTTGTATCTGATCAAGTTCCAAATGTTCAAACCCAAAATGGTTCTTGTAGCATGTGGGCTACCTCGGGATCCAGTTCATATCTCTGTTGGTATATAGGCATCTGATGTATTGTGGTAGGTACATGTGTCCTTGACACTGGAATTCTATCCTTTGAATAGACCGTTGGCATGGCAACCTTACTTGTCATGTCCAGGTTTTAAACATGCCATCCTTCAACAGCAGAGGTCGTCATCTTGTAAGCTTCGCCCATTGTGTATATGGTGATTTCGATCATTTTACCATGGCATCCTAATGTATGCATTAGAGATTCTGACACGAAAGATACAGGGATGTCTGAATCTAGGGAAGCAAAGGTTTCAACAACCATTTTGGTTGCTTGCCATATGTTAACATATAGTCTTCAACGTTTGGCTTAAACGCACAAAGTCTTTCTTCTTCAGCATTACTTTTGTTATCAAAGCCTTGTAAATCTTCCTCAGAAAGTATCTGTCTCAATTCTTGTTTAGTCTCTAAACATACACTGTATTCAGTCATCTATTCTGAATGCAATCTTCTAAGCCTTTCCACAGTTTCTGGGTCAAGAGTTTCGAACATTAGCTTCCCAATCACATCCATGTGTTTCAATAGCGAAGCAGACAATGCATGCATCCTCTCACTTTTAAGTTCAATATTGTACAGATAACCTCTTTCAGTCATTGTTCTTTTTCTCTTTTCTGTTTCGTTAGGTTCTTCTTTGCTCATCTTGTCCAGCTGTCATTTGCCAACGATGTTTATAGTGTAGCTTTTCAAATTTTGCTTTATTTTACTTGTTACACTTCTTTGACACTTGAGTTTACACAAAAACTGCAACAAAATAGAACATAAACATACATAAACAGTCTTGTACCTTTAACTAGTGTTGACTTTCTATAGTATTTCTTTCTGTCCAGTATTCGTTTATGTATCCATGGCAGAATAGAATAGAAACTTCAACATTTGGCAACGTTTCAGCTATATCACCAATCTTGTAACACAAAATGTGTATAACGATGCATTTACCAATGATAATTCCCAATGAACTAAAATAAGTTTCCATATTGACTGATGATGCGCTTTGAAATATTCCAACACAATGGCCGCACTACTTTACCACCAAACTTTCCAAAATATACCAAAAAAAGGCAGCATTAAATCAATATCACAGTATGGCTATTAACTACAAGTAAATTAGAAGCAAGTATGTTAATCTTCTTGTATATACCATCGTGTTAAGCTTCACGCAGTGAAAATATTGGCTCGCAAGCCATGCGCCTTTTCATTCTGTCCACCCTGCACTCATTTCACGTGCAATTACGGGAGGTAACTTTTTCAGTTTCAAACTTTGCTAACCACTAGCTACAAAAAGCGCAAATAAAATGTACTTTTCCACAATGTAACAAAAGACGGGCATTCTGGCCATAACACTTATTGTCTCTCAAGAGACGTTGGGAATGTCGGCAATAGCGTGCACAGCAGACAGGATCTAAATTAGTGAATAATGAAGCATCAAATCTAAGATTGCAGACTCATTTGACATTCCGATGTATATGACAGCCCGCAGAGATGCTCAAATCACCTCGATTGGAATGTGCTTAATGTCCATTAACACAGGATTTCACACCATCGTGGGAGCAATATTCGCATCTTAACATTCTTTGACGTTAGGGTGGATACACATTATTTGGAACAGGAGCGTGTTTCATTAAATACTAACACCCTTATAAAGGTTAACCGAAATGTTTTATTTGGGAACAAGGGGCATTGGCTCCCCCATACCACCTCTTGCATTATAAGAGATTAATCGAAATGTTTTATTGGGGCACTAAAGACAATGACTACCCCGCACTGTATATCATAGACCATACCCTTAAATTGAAGGAAAGAAATGTTAAATTGAGGCACCAGGACATTGCCTCTCCCCAATACCACGTGTATTATTAAAGACAACCACTTCCGCATCTTAATATTCCTAGACGTTAGGGTCGATACAGTGGCGCCAAACCTGCCTACATGTACGATTCTGGCGTACAATGTACGATTATCACCATAAAATACGCTTTTACGCTCACCTTTGTCTATTGTACGCTTTTAATAAAAACACCGATAAAAAGGTTTTCGCAATGTTCGTAGACGTGAGAGAGACTTCAGAAGACTGAAATGAATCATGCCGTGTCTCGATCGTAATGAGAAAGATAGACGCCTTCTAATAAGTTCTATCGGAATACATCGTTTTTGTCGGAAAGAAACGTAAATCTTGAACTGGTGTTCTGTCCTTAGTTGCACTAAACTTTGTGCAGCTTCGGCATAAGCGCAGCTAAGGACAGGGTACCAATCTACGAAGATTGTCGACTATCAATCGGTCTAACTCGGCCCGTTTCGTACGTTGCCGTGAAAGATTAATGTTAACAGTAACTGTAAGGGAAATATCCGATGGGGTCAGAATGCGACTAGAAATGGCTTGCAAAGCGGGTTGCTATTCGGACAAAATACGAAAACTATCGTATGATCAGAAGTTTATGGACAATTACAATTCAATACCTGGATACATTTTTGTTAATGAAATTCAGAATTAAATCGTTTATTAAAATGATAATGTCCCTCCCCCCACCCACGACCCCCTGTATTATTAAAGAGCAGCCCTTCTAAAGGTCAAATGAAATATTAAATTGAGGCCTCGGGGACAATGATGACCCCCCACCCACGACCCTCGGTATTATTAAAGACCAACCATTCTAAAGGTCAAATGAAATGTTAATACAAGTATCAATATTCACCTTCTTCACATGTCGTACAAGACTCCCAGGAGACGATGGAACTGTCGAAGAAGAAGCGTGCACCGCGGTTGGACGCGATCAAACTCCACAGCAGAACAGTGTTTGGAAAACTAGCATACCTTCTCACACATGTTGATACCCCTAAATACAGCGGCAGACGACACTTCCAAAATACTCAAGATCAGAGAAAGTACACGAACATCCATTCTGCTCAAGACAAAAACGACACATACGAAAGGGGAACAACCGAAA
>JAUELE010225847.1:0-12494 GCA_031471655.1 Diodora aspera | reverse complement strand
AGCCTGGCAGTATAGGAGGGGTGTCCAGCGCATGTCGTGAGGCTTTTAATCCTTCTGAAGTTTACTCTGGCTTGCACCGAGACACCCGCTATGTCAGTGGTGTCACCTTGGGCAAGTGGTTTCGCTCATAAATTGCCTCAGTCCACCAAAACGTGATGTTAAACTACAAGTGCGAAGAGGCAGCCAAGGTTGTGTACTCCCTCGAGGGTTGAGAAAGGTTATGGACTGTACTTCGTTTCAGTGACCAGGTTAACAATGTGTGGCACTATGAGCATAAGTATCCTCGTTATTATTGTTATAATTTGGAAACATGCTAAAAGTGTCAAAAGGTGGAAAAAGACCTCAGAATCATCTTTCAGGAGCTGTAGGTTAACTATTTTCACATACTAGGGTGGGTCCACACAATGAATATACCTATGAATCTTTTGCTTACCTATGCCATCTCCCTTGTACTGATCTTTCGTTGGAGTTGAAATTGCATAACCGTTGTTACGACTGAAAAGTTAATACATAAAATACAATTTTCAAGTTCAAATAACATTCAGGGATATTTGCAATGGATTCATGTAGCAACAAAAGCAACAAAATGATCATGATTTAACATTTTATACATACAGTTAAAAGATATCATTGGACTAAGAATAAACTGAGTTGTTTTACATTGCAAGGGCAATATTTCAGCCATAACACATGATGTGCTAGGTTCAAGAGTCTATAGTCTAGATGATATAGTCTAGATGGTATTTACGTTGCAAGGGCACTATTTTACTCATAAGGCAATGTGATGTGCACCATGCACACAGATGGAAAAGATAGTTCATGAAAAAAAACCCAGAAAGAGTTTGAGTCGAACGAAAGTGACCCAGCCGGCATTCGAACTCCCAACCTTGCGGTTGTGAGGCAGACGCTCTACCAACTGAGCTACCCAGGCCCAAAAAAAACCAGAAAGAAAAGTGAAGGCATTAGATCCCAATTTTAGTCACATTGTACTCCAAGCATTGGGTAACTGGGACGCTATGCCATTTCCACAGAAGCCCCACAGTTGTGTGCAAAAATACAAATATTGGAATATTGGCTCTAGGTGCATTTGCAAGAGGTGTTTCAGTGACTGGAAACAGTGTTTGACCATAGGACACATTCTTGCGAGTACCTTTACAGGA
The DNA here is from genome assembly GCA_031471655.1 of Diodora aspera. Lineage (NCBI taxonomy): Eukaryota > Metazoa > Mollusca > Gastropoda > Lepetellida > Fissurellidae > Diodora > Diodora aspera. The sequence continues at coordinate 11,334 of JAUELE010225847.1, read as the reverse complement.
AAGCATGGAACATGCAACAGTTGTAAGACAGGACAGTAAAATCATAGACCAGTGCAGTTTTCACAAGATTTCAAGCAAAGTGAGTGAGTTAGTGATTTGGGGTTTTATATGGTTTTAGGCAACCTTTCAGCCACATATGATCACCATGGTCTCACCAACATTATGTCGGTGTTGGGGCTCCTGTCTCTTCGGGCTGCAAGTGAGGCGCCTGGGTGGGACCTGAACCACAACCACCAAGGCTGGCAGATTCTGGTTGACATGCTAACCACTGCACCATCCTGTGCCCCTATTTCAAGCAAGGTATTAAAGTAAAATATTTTGGCAATAATAAAGTAATGAGGTTTATATTAAATTAAAATTCATAATATTTCCATGTTTATTGCAATGGTGCAAGTCAAGGTTAAGTTTCATAACGATTACTCCTAAGTCGTAAGGGTTGGCATCTCTGCTTTTGCAAGTGCAGAATGTATACTCACCAGAAGAAAAGGATAGGACAATCAAGCACAGCAGCGAAGTTGAATGCCGCATGAGCATCACCTTCTGAGGCTGCGCCTTCTCCAAAGTAACACATGACGCACAGGTCATTCTTTTTCAATTTAAAGGCATAAGCCGCTCCAGAAGCTGCAACAAAAGATCAAATATATGTCTGCTTTAACTGTTTTAATTTTGCTCTTTTGAATAATTCATGCCTTGCACATCAAAAACGAAACCCCCAAAATTTGGTTTCCAGTTAGGGTATCTTACATATTCCAGCCTCCGTAACTTTGTATGTTTTACAGTGAAAGCTAGCGTCTAATCGTTTGGTGCATCTCTTTTAACACACGAAGTAAAGACATCATGTGTTTAATTTGTCAAGAGTCACTTCTCTTGCTAAGATTAAAAGTCAGCTTATACGTCTCCTTTTGTCCCAATTATGGAGGCTAGATCTTTGACGAAACTTTTCTTGCTAATTCTTCTCGTGCAGTTAATGCGACATTTCATTGGTTGCCTATATTTAGCAAAATTCTCTCCATACGCACAAGATGACTATCATGAATAGGAGTAAATCCAGGGCATCTGAGGGAGCCATTCGCAGAGTCATAAGTGCCCAGGATTTAGAGGATGGGTACAGCCGAGTACGGATAAGTTCTATGTTGAATCATGGAGACACTACCCCTTATTCCACACACAGGAATACTGTTGTACCTTGTGGCATCTGTGTTGCTAGAGGTGAAGAAATAGTGATAAAATTCAGTTCCCGAGACCCATAGTGAACTGGCATTTGTCTCCCTTTGGCCATGTCCGCAGTGTTTCCATAACACTGGTTCATGAAGTCGTCCAGGCTAAAGCCCCGCCACATCAGTACACCTGAATATATAATCAGCAAGAAATACACAAGTCATCAGACTAACAATTTCAGTGAATTTATTTGACGTTGTATTCTGCAACCCTTCAGCTGTCGTATCATTCAAACTTAAAACCTGGACTGAGAAGAATAAAACTGACCTTTAAAAGTGAGTGAGTGATTTGGGGTTTTGCATGGTTTTCAGCCACGTCACCATGGATTCACCAACATCACGTCAGTGTCAGGGCTCCTGTTTCTGGGCTGAAAGACAGGTGTCCGGTTGAGACTCAAAACACAACCGCCAAGGCTGGCAGATTGCTGGGCCGACGCACTAACCAACGTGCCATCCCGCACCCCTGACCTTTAAGAGGTGGAAGACTAGGGTATTACTGCTTCCTGACTTGGAAGACACTCTAGAATAGCTCTATCAGCAATACGAATTTGGCTTCACACACCTTTCAAGTTTCACGTCTGCAGTGCTCACATGGCTGGCCTTTGTCCCACCAGCTTACCTGCTACCACCCCCCGTTCCTCAACATCAAGTTAAGTTGAAATGATGTTTTACGTTGCAAGGGCAATATTTCAGCCATAACGCAACGTGATGTGCAAGGTGCACATTGAGTGAAAAGACAGTTCATAAAAGGGATCGCTAGAAAGGAAAGTGAAAGCAATTGATCCATTTTAGTCGCCTTGTACGACAACCATTGAGTTACTGAGACTCTATTCTATCTACATGACACCATGTCACTCCCCGGAAGACCCACAGGGTCTAAACTAAAAGCGTGCACAACCGTTTTTCAGTGTTGAAAAATTCTCTTCAATGAGAATTTATTGCCATTCAATATATGGACATCAACAGTAAAGTGCAATACAGCATCACCGATACGTAAGTCAAGAAATCAATTCTCGTTAAAAGCTGCTTTGTAACCTCACGCCATCATGTTCATTGACCTTGACGTCAAATGCAGGAACTTCCGGTCTAGACGTGGTGACCTTGGGCTTTAAGAAAGGAAAGTTGAGTCAAATATGGTTAAAGCGTCTGGGACACAAGAATGCATAATTAAGCTCGTGGGAAAGGAGTCGGTCACACCAGGAGACAAGTAAATGCTGATTTACCGCACAGACTGAGCCGCAATAAATGACGAATAAATGGTTACACATTACCTGGAGCTATATAGAACACACTCTAACTTCTGAGTCGATGGAATCAAGACGGTGTGTATCGTACAATGTTATACAGCGATGTCGCTAGACAAACAATCTCATCTAATCGTACTTAGTTTACGTGCGCTTTCATGCATGGCAGTTCATTATCAGTGGGGACAGTGATTTGGTGCGGTGAGACTTGCTACTTCGGATGGTAGGGACGCAACAGTGGAGTTTTTTTTATGATGACAGTAAGAAATCGTTACCTGCTAACCAGAACTATTGTATAAACCGAAACTACTCACTACTGTATGATAGACTGTGCTGCAGAGCAATGACAGAATATATATAGACAAAACGTTCCATCTGTTAAATAAGTGCTTTCCAACAGTAGCTACTCGTCTCTTTCCGTGACCGGGCAGAGGACTCGTATGCCTCTCGTCAGCCGACATGCGAGAAAATTACGCATGGCGGAGGTATGACAATCGGAATGTGTGGCGATTTCATATCTAGGCTTTTACGGATTAAGTCAAGTGTTAGCAAGCGAATTCGTGGCGCACGTTTAGAAGTGATACGACCAAATAGTTCCATTGAAAGGGGTTTTCTTCTGTGGAAGGTGATTTATAACACAACTGTGCTTATATATCTGTTAATTCTGAAATTGCATGATTTTGTGGGTATACAATTTATTTAATAACATCGCTTTCCCCGAATATTATCAAGCGAAGGCGCAAAGCGACAACAATTCAGAGTTATCTTTCCCTACAGTGGTTTTCAAAGCAGTTTCTTCTTGTACTCGCTTTGCGCTGGACTGAGGTGGGTCTTATCAAAAATGGCGACGAGGGGCATACGAGTCCTCGGAACGGTCACGGAAAGAGACGAGTAGCTACAATTGGTGTTACTGCCAGCCGAGCGCGAGTTGCACTTGTTGAAGTTCACTATCACGCTAGTACGACCTCTGTCATTGGTGTTTTGTGCACGTGGATGCCCTTTGACATGTTTAACAGCAAAGTATATAAGTGGCCTGACATCTTTTCCCCGTGTCTGATATCAGCCAGTCTGGAAAACGCACGTATTAAAAGACTTTTTTATTTTTAAAAAATACGGTTTTTGTTATGAGTCGGCCACTTTCAGGCTAAGGCACGGGGAGCGAGTGGGTATCGTCTTATTATCAGGACAGTCAATAGTAGAAGGAATTATATAAGGGAGGATGTACAAATGGAATACATGGAATACATATATATCACATACACAATATACATTTGCTTTTACTCGGTCGTATTTCAAAATCTTGGTATAGGTTCGTTTGTACATCAGTATAATTATATAAACACTGCCTTTTGAAGTCTTCTGCCAATGTGTCATGCATAGCTGGGAGCCGTTCCTACATGCAGTTGCAAGCTGAAAACGCGAAAACGTATTCTGCTGCCACTCGGACGTAAATTAAAACGCTGGCGCCGGTGGAGACAGAGTCCTACCCATAAAAAGAATTCATTAACTACACTGATCACAAGAGATGTGTTTTCATTCTTCCTTTAGATTGCCCTGCTCTGCTTAACAAGGGCCTTCGCTTGTCATCCTCTCAGAAACAAGAAGGGACGAAGATCAATGTTCTTGGATGCACGATGGGGAAGTCGCTTGCAGGTGTTCAACAGCTGACATGTCTCCAAGGAGGCAAATGGAATATGCCCGTCCCCAGATGTATCGGTAAGATTTGAACAGATCGACACGGTCTTTGCCATTCGTAGAAACTTGTTCTCTTTCCGTGACCGGCAAGAGGACTTGTATGTGCAAGGTGCGCCGCAATGAGAGGAAGACTTTCCTGGTGGCGGAATGACAGCCGGAATAGGTAGAGTCCGATTTCATGTAGGCTTTAACGGATTAATCCGAGTGTTACCAAGCGAACACGTGGCGCACGTTTAGAATACGACCAAAATAGTTCCATCGAATATTTTTTGGTTTTGTTTGGTTGTTACGATTGCCCGTTGGGGACGTACAGAGTTATTGTGATTTTCCTTTGAAAATACATGAAAACCCAGAAAACTCAAATGTTAATCTCATAAATAAGAACAATGCATCACGAAAAACGCGAAAGAAAGAAAGGGACCAACAATATACCAGTACCTCCTGCAAGTCCCTATGTCCCGTACAAAAACATATGGTGACAGGCGTTTTGAAAAAGCAGGTCCACATTTGTGGAATGAACTGCCACTACACATCAGATCCCAGCAAACATTCAACACGTTTAAATCAGTGTTGAAGACACACTTTTACAGCCTTGCTTTTAAACAGTAAAGCTGTTCATCTTTCTCGGACACAACAGCGCTTTTGAGCAGCATCTCGCTGGAGATCAGCGCTATATAAATCTTAGTATGTATATGTAATCTTAGTATGTATGTATGTGCAAGTTGCACTACTTCGATGCCTTTAACATGTTTAAATATACTGAACCGCAAAAGAAACGTCACCCCAAGTAACATTGCATGACAAGTTGTCATTTAAATATCTGGTAAATTTTTGTCAAAGTTCCTAAACTTTAACATTACCTCGTCCGATAAAAATGAAATTTGATGATAAAAAAACAAAGCAGATGACAATAAAACCGATCACCCAAACGCATCGCGGCAACGGTCATGGTAACCCGATGCACGTGAGTTCCATACACATTTAAATGCACATGCGTTCCCCCATTTCTTGCCCTATAAAAATAGATCGGAACCCAGATCGGATAACATTCATTCGTTATTGAATTGCTACGACATGTCTAGACTGACAAGAAATCAGCGACACCAAGCCCTTGGACGATTGCTAGCTGGAAAAACCGCCCGACAAGTAGCCAATGCATTTCAAGTCCACGTAAGGACCATATACAGGCTCCAGTAACGGTACCAGACCATACCATATCCATGGTGACGTTTCTTTTGCGGTTCAGTATATATTATGTAACCCGTAAATGTGACTCAGTTAGCCAATCTCGACTCCAAACTGGAATGTAACGGCTGTCTGGACTTCCCTCCAACATGCAGGTGCTCGGTTTCTTCCACAGGCGCTCGGTGACTGTCAATAAAGTTACCCAACACCAAATTATTCCAATGAGTGATAAGCAGAATAATCGAGTGTTGGATGGGCTAGACTGTATTTTGGTCTCTTAAAGAATATATCGCTATTGGAAAGTTTTCGGCTTTTGGAGGCTTCGTATGTGATAATTCGTGATATGTGTGAGTCATATTTATGCAAGATAATAATAAATATATTTTTAAACATGCAAATAGTATTTTTGAAGTTGCCTTTTATGAATAAATTACAATTATGGGTCGTACGATATTGGCAGTCACCGAGCGCCTGTGGACCTTTCTTCTGGAGTTGCGGTCAGTTTCGAGATAAACGGTGTACGCATATATACAGATCTCCCTTTTGTCATTTCCTGGCCTGGATCCTGGAGGGGGTCCCCAGTGCCCCTATCCAGCTCGCCCTACAAATTATTTTTGCTGTGTCAGCACAAAATTAACCCCCAAATTTTATGAAAACTCGTGAAATTGGATGAGATTGCACAATTTTGCATGTCGAGTTTTCAAAACTTTCCTCTTGAGAGTTCTATCTTTCATGAACAATGTTGTGCCCCTCTTTACACAAATCCTGGCTGGGGATGTCGTGCCCGTGCTATCAATAGCCTACCTTCGTCTCGATTTATTCGAAACCATCATTTGAACAGATCGACTTGTAGATCCAGACAGATAGAGTTTTGAGCCAAACATTCTGTACCTGCGATCTATAGTGATACGAGACCGTGTGTGACTTTGTGGTATTTTCACCTGTGTCAGTATAGGTGAGTTATAACGCATCTTGGACCAAACCCCTTTGTTTGCCGAAGTAATGACCATCGACAAGTGATTTCATTTTCATTGTATACTTTTCATTTGGATTTGATGTCAGACCATGGCATTGTATATTATTGTTTGTTTGCGTTCTATCTGATTTCGTGTGCATGCGATGTTAAGAGCTCATTAAAATTGTTTCCGGGAAGTGTTTATTAACATTGTTACAATGATTTCCATTAGCTGCAATGACCATCGAAAAGAGATCGCACTTCCTTAATTGGTGGTTCTGTGCGAGAGACATGCAGATGAACTGCAAGAGTTGGTTTGATAGATTTTACGACTACTTCGTCAAGCCAAACTTCAGGTCTGAATAATTTTAATGACAGAAGGAAAGCGTATATCACGTGATAGAAGCTGGATGATTTGTTGTGGTGAAACCTGTAGGCTGAGTACAGATAGCAGGAACGAAGCAAGGGTGACGTCATTATCAAACTTCTTCTTAATCACTGCGTGTTCAGGGGTGGATCCAGCTATCTGAGGTGGGGGAGGGGGGATACAAGCTCCGCAGGTAGGTCTTTGACAGGGTGCTAGGGTAGAGTAAGATGTTCAGTTTTCTATGCCTTGACTCGGGGTCTTGACAAGCAGAGATGGCTAGGGTAGAGCAAGATGTTCAGTTTTCTATGCCTTAACTCAGGGTCTTGACAAGCAGAAGATGTTCAGTTTTCTATGCCTTGACTCAGGGTCTTCACAAGCAGAAGATGTTCAGTTTTCTATTCCTTGACTCAGGGTCTGGACAAGCAGAGAGTGCTAGGGTAGAGTAAGATGTTCAGTTTTCTATGCCTTGACTCAGGGTCTGGACAAGCAGAGAGTGCTAGGGTAGAGTAAGATGTTCAGTTGTCTATGCCTTGACTCAGGGTCTTGACAAGCAGAGATAGCTGGGGTAGAGCAAGATGTTCAGTTTTCTATGCCTTGACTCAGGATCTTGACAAGCAGAGAGTGCTAGGGTAGAGTAAGATGTTCAGTTTTCTAAGCCTTGACTCAGGATCTTGACAGAAGAATGGCATGACAACTGTACTACCAAACTAAAACCAACTGAAACCGAAATAAAACAAGACTCTGTCATACAATCAAAAAGCGAATGTTTATTGATAGAAAATATATTTTGTTTTCAATTGAGTCACACTTTCAAAAGTATAAAACAGTCAAGACAGAGCACATACTAAAATAAACTTCATAAAATGGAAGTATAAAATCATCCTCATAGGACATGATCAATAAAAGAAAGAGGGAACGGTAATTGAGCAAAGGGAAGAAGGGTAAAGTAGAAACAAGCATACAAAGGCGTTCTTCTGTTCGCTTTTCTACAAATTTAGTCAAAAAATCGTTCTTTATGTTCGCTTTTCTACAAATTATTCAAATCATGTCAGTACTATTACTTGAAATACCTCCAATCCATGGCAGGGTTCATACAACATTCAGACTGTCTATGTCCAGGGCCCTGTTTTACAAAGGACTGTTTTCCAGGACAGTTTTTGAATTTTCAATTTTCATGGACTTGTCTTCTGGATTTCAGTTTTCTTTATGACATTCCAGAGAAAGAAATAAAAATACAATTTTTTTCTAGGGATTTTGAATTTCCAAACCTCTTCTCAATTTTCCAGGATTTTCTCCAACCTGTTTTTTGCATTCAACCTTCCACTGCTGTATGGTTTCTGCTGGATGGTTTTGTTGTTGGGTTTTTTCGGTGGTTTTCTTTTTAAATGTAAAATGTCTCAGTTATTTCAACTTCATAAAATCAACTAGCACTTATATTTCATTAATAAATTTATATGAAAAAACATCACTGTTATCTCAAAAATAGACTATAGTTGTGCTCTGCAGTAATAAACTGTGGTGTAAGCACGACAGCTGTTGTGTCAAAGGGTTTTGCCTAGCACATGGACTTAAATCAACAATAAACAAAAAACAGTTTCCTGTAGGTCTGTTTCACATCTACTGCACACAAGACTCAAAAACAAGCTCCCAGGTCCAAATAGAGCAAACATCATGTGATTTGAAAATTTCCATGCTCAACCACTTGAAAGGTTGTTTTATTCAGAATTATGTTTGAATTTTCACATGTTTATCTTTTTCACTAATTTATACAAATATTGTGAAATATTGTCTGTATATTTCTGTCATGCCATATGATATTTGTATACATGTACACTTGTGAAAAATAAAAAAGTTTCAAACAAAAAAAATATTGTGAGACATTGTCACTGCGGCAAGACATATTTCAGGACATATACAATGTAAACGCCAACAAACATGACAATGGACATACATGATAAATACCAGCATATGTTCCTCAGTGTTGATGTTTTGTACAATCTTCAAAGAGTCTGCCTCAACGGAAACAAACACTGCAAACACAAGTGCCAGAAAATGCCACTTCTAAATAAATATAATGATGCCACTACTTGTTGAATCTCAAGGCCTTTCCAACTTTTGGAAGCTCTGGAACATCACTTTGCCATTGCCATTTAATAATAATTCATTCCTCATGTTTCATTAACCCCTAAATCATTTTACGGGTGAACCATTCACCGGTTTCAAAAGCACTGCTGTACATAAATACATATTCAACACCAAACTGTTGTCAAAAACCTACCATCATTACTGATGCTAGGAGAGATCTGCAATATGCAGGTCTCACTATGTCAACAAGGAACAGCGTGCAACAGAAACGCAAGAGGCTAGCTACAACAGCAGAGTTCGAGTCACTCCTTTCGACAAACAAAATGTGGACGTCAAAAGGAATTCAGCAGTTTTGTTTAAGATCACAAATTAATGCCACTGCCCATACTTCCAGACCCCCATCTTATGAAAGCATCATAACTTTTGGATATCATAAGGATATCACATAGTTTCAAGATATCACAAGTTTTGGATATCATAAGGATATCACATAGTTTCAAGATATCACAAGTTTTGATCTCATTTAACATGTTGGGTAAATTTAGGAGGGCTTTACATGCTGACACATGGATTAAGACGTTGTTTTGGATGTTGTAATGATACATTCATAAACTGGGCGTCACAGAAAGCAGACTGCCTTGATACATGATGAAAAGGGAGCCTCAATTCTAGATACTCTAGTATTGCCAACTGAAGAGCTGAAAACGCATACAGGTTGCTTCTAAGCTAGGGGCAGTACAGTAAGTACATGAATAGATACATTGTGTATAAATAAAGTACAAAATATAAACAAATGACTACACCTAAAACAAAGGCAAGAAATGTTGCCTCAAAGCAGCCGCTCAAAACAAAGACGAGACTAAAACAAGTACATTATATATATAGAAAACTATACGCACTCAGTAACATATTTTAGCTGCAGAATCTCCAGACATCATTATTTTGGCAATTTTTCAGCCAGATTTGAAAATCCTAAGCTGGGCTTTTCATAAAGCTCTTTCACTATCACAACAGGTTTCAAACACATTAACACAAACCCAGTGCCTGAAACCCACAGGGCTTTTTAGGACAAAAAATCAAACAAACAAACATTTCAACAGTTTTCTAATTCTGAAAATTCTAAAAAGGAGAACGGTTGTCTTTACATGGGTTTGACAACAATGTGCTCATACACAATCAGGACAGGCACTGGGAGGGGGGAAGCAAATTGTTGGTGAACAAATACGAGAAAACTGGTGTATTTGGCTTTATATTAAATGTTCATGTTTTGACTGTGTCGGGGAATTCCTGGCACTTCCCCTGTAGACAATAATAAAAATATTTCAATACTCTCCTTTCTCTGTTAATAAAAATACAGTTGTTCAACTTTCAATACTTTATCATCAGTAACATCTCCTGATACAAAAGATTCTGCAAAAGGTTATTCACCAACCTAATATTGCTGACACATTACAAATCACTGATACGAATAAAATGTACAATAAAATGCTATTAAATCACCAAAATAAAAGAGGTTTGTCATTTTGGGATAATCAAGCAAAAAATAATATCTAAAATATTACAAACAAATAATTTTATAAGAAAGTTTGGCTTCCATTGTTTGCTCACACGCTGCCATTTGGTGGAAACATTTGATTGAATACGATTCCAAACAAACCTCAAAGTTGGATACATGCTCCCGAAAGCTAAAATAGGTCTGGTGCTATCTGTGTGAAATAAACAACATAAGCTGTAAATCATTGCAAAAGTGTATGTCTAATTAAATAACGCTTTAATCCGTTAGTCCCTGCAGATGCAGACAGATTTATTTTCTACTTTCAAATAGCCACCTTCATTCCGAACCTTTCTCTGAGGGTTTACCGACGAATGTTTCCTCGATTTCCGAATGCTTTCTGAACATAAGTTGATTGCATTTATTTGCAAACGTGTGTAATGTTTCTGACGGAAAGTTTGGAATGCATTTTTTTTCTATTTTTTTTGCATGGGGGCCGTAAATCAATTAGTCTATTCGAGAGGCTGTAAAAACGACACACATGCCATATCTTTTGTCTATGATTTGTGGTATGTACATAATTTTATGTATATTTATCCAATCAAGTTGTTTTTCGAAAAGAAAACACTGAGTTCGACCAGGTATCCAACTTTAAAATATGTAGCACTCTAAAATTTGTCTTAACACAACAATACAAGATAAGAAGACATTTATAGATATACGCAGTAACAATAACAACTTCCTAGAATGCAGGAGAAGCGTCTAGCAGTCATGTATTTACATTCTGTGCATACAAAAAGTATAGTTTGGAGCAGAAAGATGACAATATCCTTTCTCTGTGAGATTATGCTTTTTAATAATTGTTAATCGGGAGTGGTGGCAAGTACTTCAGAGCGCCATGGCCAGGGACGACAGTGGGTGGGTTCACCAGGCATCACAGAGTCAACAAGTGTTTGCCACTAAGGTGGCCATGTCCCCCGCCGCAAATTCGAAATATTTACAACTACAACAGATGTTGATATACAAAGTCAGCAGACAGCAACCTAATAATTGAGATCTCCAACAATAAGGCTCGCTGGAGGAATGGCTGACAG
>JAUELE010225836.1:0-12495 GCA_031471655.1 Diodora aspera | reverse complement strand
ATCCACATCTGTTGTAGTTGTAAATATTTCAAATTTGCGGCGGGGGATATGGCCACCTTAGTGGCAAACACTTGTTTATGTCCTGTTCAGCTGTGGATAGAGCCTTAACATCATGAGGTAGTTTATACATTGTTAAAAGCCAGACAACCTCCTCCTTACTGCAGGAACATGGCTGACAACCTCCTCCTTCCTGCAGGAACATGGCTGATATTGTATGATCTAGTCTTGCAGCCTCTTCCTTCCTGCAGGAACATGGCTGATATTGTGTGATCTGGTCTTCCAGCCTCTTCCTTCCTGCGGGAACATTGCTGATGTTGTGTGATCTGGTCTTCCAGCCTCTTCCTTCCTGCGGGAACATGGCTGATGTTGTGTGATCTGGTCTTCCAGCCTCTTCCTTCCTGTGGGAACATGGCTGATATCGTGTGATCTGGTCTTCCAGCCTCTCCCTTCCTGCAGGAACATGGCTGATATTGTGTGATCTGGTCTTCCAGCCTCTTCCTTCCTGCAGGAACATGGCTGATATTGTGTGAATTGGTCTTCCAGCCTCTCCCTTCCTGCAGGAACATGGCTGATATTGTGTGATCTGGTCTTCCAGCCTCCTCCTTCCTGCAGGAACATGGCTGATATTGTGTGATCTGGTCTTCCAGCCTCTCCCTTCCTGCAGGAACATGGCTGTGTGTGATCTGGTCTTCCAGCCTCTTCCTTCCTGCAGGAACATGGCTGATGTTGTGTGATCTGGTCTTCCAGCCTCTTACTTCCTGCAGGAACATGGCTGTGTGTGATTTAGTCTTATAGTCTCCTCCTTCCTGCAGGAACATGGCTGATATTGTGTGATTTAGTCTTACTGCCACACTATAACATAACAAAGTATGGAGCAGTTGGTCAGCCCAGTCATCTGCTAGGTTTTGTAGTTGTAGGTTTGAATCTCATTGGGTACCTCTCATTCAGCCCCTGGAGCTGGAACACTGACACTGATATGACGTAGGTTGAATGAACGGTTGAATGATTGACAAAAGCCAAGTTAAATCTAAATTCACTCATTCAAAGCAAATAATGCATATATTTTTGCTTTTGAGAATAAATGAAGAAAATTCAGTGAACAGCTTTCTGAGACAGGTTAAATTAGTTTAGATGCATTGTGTATGTTTGTGTTGCTGTCTCCATGCTGGTAATAAATAATCTAGTGTGATGGACTCTTTCTTGTGGTGTCAGTGTGGTTGACACAATGGATCTTCTTTGAAATATGGAAACTACATACAACAGAAACTAAATGTTATTCTGAAGGTCTAAGTGAAACTCTCTTTATCTCTTGTACATTTTTGGCAGAAGAATTTTAAGTATTTTCAAGTCCGTGCCTTGGACATTAAAATTGTCAGTATTTCTAACACTTTTGACATCTGTCTCTCAAATTCAGTGTCAAGAAATGATCATGCACGGCAAGTTTAAACGCTGATTTTAGAATTACAGATTTGAGAATCTGAATCATGTAAAGAACATAGTGAATGTCTGTATTTCTTAAAGTAATAATGCTTTCCAGCCCACTAGTTTAATTATTATATGTCTTTGCCTTGCATACAACTGACTCAGTGTGTTGCATTCTTCTTTGTTCATTAATTTGTTTTCTTATGTCTGATTTGGGAACTGTTAAACCAATATTTGCTTCATTAACATGAATGAAACTGAGAAACACAAATAAGACCTTAAAGTGTATTTTTGTTATTGATTATAATCAAAGAACTGGCATTGTTTTTGACATCCTGACAGAATCCAAGAGCTATTGACTTGCTTGTCAGCAAGCTGTCTATCTCTAACATCCCCTCACCCAATGATAGAATTATGCTACCACAATCCAGTCACATCTTTCCAGTGCAGTTCACAAATATCCAACATAATTGTGAAATGTTTGTCAGTTCCATTTCCTTTACAAATGTTCTAATTTGACAGGGAACAGTTAACATCCTATTGAGGATGGATGGCCAATTCAAATTTTATATGTTTTATGCTTTTCAGTGACTTTGTTTTGTTATGAAAATTCACTGTTGCTATCTCTTGGGAAGTTAGCTTCTCAACCAACTCAAGATCTCTTCAGTATTCATGTCTAATTTATTCTTTTAATATGCAAAATACAGTTTGAATGTATCCAGAGATTTAAATTATCAACTGCCCTTTACATTTGGGGTGATGAGAACACTTTGGGATTTATGCAGAATTTACAGGATGTAATTAGGTTGCTTGGAATCGACTGACAGTGGGGACTAAATATAATGCATGGCCTGATGAATTTCTTTTTAGAAGACTGTGATGCTGAAGCATGGGACATTGTTACTGATTACAGCTGCATCGTTTACAGACATTTCTTTAATATGATATAATTGCTATACTTATTACAGTACTTACATGTCTTCAGATGTGATGGATCAACATTCCTGTGCAATAACACGATTAACTTTTCTTGTTTACTGGCATATCCTCGCAATTTTAATGCATCATTTGACATCTAACCAACACTGCATGATTTTATTAATGTCATTATTTAAGCATTTTTTATGATATTTGAATGATTATAAAATTTTGATACTAGATTTTGAAATGTTAATCACCGCGTTATCATTTTTGTATTTATAATTTTGAATGGGTGACCACTGGTTTTTTTTAATTCAGTTCTTTAGATTAATCTAAATTTGATTTTGTTTTTGTTTTGTTTTTTTTATTCTTATCGTTTAGTTACTCTTGTTTGTTCATCAGGTGAAAGTGGTGAAGGGTCTTCAACTCCTAACAGTGAGGTGAGGTGTGAGGAGCTTTGTGGAGGGGTGTATCCCGGTCATCTCCCTTCTAATGTACTCTCTGTGTACCTACCACTGTCTAACAAAACCACAGCACCTCAGTTTGTGCATGAACATTTGTCATTCAGTTCTGATTCAACTTTCACGTCTGCTTGGGAAGATTCTGATTCTATCAGTCGGCACTCACAGCACGTCAAGCAGCATGATACCTCTCCAATGTTATGTGAACATCTTGCATATCTTCCTCTGGATAACACTATGCATGTTGATGAGACGGGTGTTATGATCTCTGATTCTTCAGCATCAGATGCTTTGCTTGCTGAGTCTAATTCTTTGAGCCTTTCTAAAAATGATGAGGTTGTTGGTGAAAGTCTCAAACAACCCAATAAGGAATGGAATCAAGAGAATAAAGCTGCTGAATGCACTGACGATTCTATTTCTACCTTGGACAGAGACAGTGTTGAGGCTGTTGCTCCAGCACAAGTTTTTGAAGCGGCAGGACCAATACACACCAGCGCACCTGCGTGTCTATCTGTTTCTGAAATTCAAGGTACTTCTTCTCCTGGCCAAAATAATTCAGATGTGGATATTCAGGTCACAAATTCACAGGTTAAATCAATTGATAAGAGTTTTGATATTCAGAGTAGCAACGCTCAGCAGCTCTGTAACGAGAGTCAAGCTAATTCTGTTTCACTTGACTTGGAACAAGATGAAGGTACAGCTGATTGTGAGAAGTCTGTCTGTTCACCAAGGCCTGAACCTGTACTTGAAACAGGAGATGAACAAAGCCAGTCTTCTATTCCTAGTTCATCAGCTAGTGGTTCAGATTCCAGCAGTTGCCTGCCCCTTGTGTCTGTGGATTTGGGAGTGTGCCATCTTGTGGAGAATAATTGCACTCCTCTGAGAGCTGAAGTTGTTCAGAGTCCCTCCAGATCACCAGAACATGATGTAGACATTAAAGCACACACAGAAGACAAGAAACCTGAAGGTTTTGTAGATGAACTCATTGGTTCAGCTGCTGTGGCAGATGCCATCTTTCCATCAAAATCTACTGAAACTTTTGTTGAGTCATGTGACTCATTGATTTCCGAAGATTTAATTGAAATGAAACCATTAGACATCAATGGTTTACTTGAATATGAGCCTGTGGGAGTTGGTCCATATTCTCAGTCTGGTGACACAGCTGCTTCAGGACATCCTCAAATGTTTTCCACTGATCTTGATTCCTCATTGATGCAGTTTGATCCTCTTGCCTTTGGATTTAACCAAAATGTGTCTGAAGAACAGGGAGATGAGAACACAGTTTTAACTCCATGTGTTGACTTGTCATTTCTTGACGATAACAGCACCGAGTTAAAGGACTTGGCTATGTGTCCTATAAATGACCATCAACATACTGAGCTCTCATCTGGGGTCAGTGATCACGATCGGGAACAATCCAATAAAAGTAACGATTACTATGCTGAGATACAAGATTCACGTGATCTACAAGATCATCATGATCTACAGCACTCTTCCATTGTCAGTGAAGAGGACAAGCAACAGTCTTTAAACTTTGTATCAGCTGCAGTGTTCCAGTTTGCACCAGTGCATGATTTTCATTCCCCACAGAACTTGTGTATAGTCAGTGGAGGTGGCAGAGAAAAAATATATACCTCTTCTGCCTCGCCAATTGAGTGCGATTTCCAACATCCTCCAGAGTTTCCTGGAGTTGCTATGGTTGATGTGAGAGATCTGAGTGGATCTGTTCCCAGTACAATGGATGAAGTTGATCAAACACATGATCCCCAAAATTTCCTTAAGAGCTGTTTTGGCATGAGAGAACAAATCAGTGGCTTCAGCACTGTCATAGTGGATGAACTTGATCAGATGGAGGATATTGATGAAGTTCATAATCCACAGCACTTGTCCGAGATAAGTAGAAGTGCTTCAGATGACCCTGATCATGCCAAATATCTTGGACATCCAAAGTGTTTGTCTGAAGTCAGTAGAAGTGCCTCAGGAGATGACCCTGATCAGGCCAAATATCGTGGACATCCAGTGTGTTTGTCTGAAGTCAGTAGAAGTGCTTCAGGAGAAACCAGTACTTTTGACAAGTCATCAGTAAATGACACTGATCAGCCCCATGACCTTGGACATATCCAGCATTTGTTTATGGGTGATCGAGGTGAAGTAGGAGAACCAAGGAGTTATATCACTAATGCAAGTGATGACTTTGATCCATTGCATGACCAGCAGGAGCCACACTTGCTGGAAGCCAGTTTTGATGATAGTGTACGAAGTAGGATCTATGTCAATACGTCAGTGGCTGAATTATGCCAGAACCATGATCACCAACAACCTCAGTCATCTGATGATGGCTTGGATCAATCTTACAGTTGTTTGACTCCTGCAGACACATCATTGTCACTGATGCCAGTTTCTGTTACTGCAATTGAAAGCAGAAACATCTCAGGTAGTGATGATGGTCAGTCAGATACCATAAACCAATTTGTGGAAGTTAGTGACAGCTTGGCAGCAGCTTATGCTCTTGATTCCTCAAAAACCACTTCCTTCTTTGACTCTCAGCATGATTCTGATAGCATGACCAGTGATTCTGATGTCACAATTTCTGATCTCACAAGTTCTTCTAAATATTCGAATGGTTCTGATCCTACTATTTCTTCTTTGTCCAGCAACTCTGTTTCATCTATTTTAACACTTGAATTTCCCTCACAAACTGAGCCTCAATATGACAACCTAACACCAACTGGTAACAGGATGATCATCCTGTCTCCAGATCTTTCAGGTCCAGTAGCTCAGGACAGTTTTCCCGAACCAGGTCAGCAATACACATTTAATAAAGTTGCTGATTATGTACTGACACATGATCATTCTGCTTCAGCTTCTTTTCCTAGTAGTGATGGGACAAAAGGAAATGAATATAATATGCATATTTCCCCAGATAACATCAAGGAGCAGTATGGACCAGTGGAATGGGGTCACAGGACCAAAACAAGCCAAGTGGTCCCACCAGACAAACACAAGACTTCAAAATCACCAACTGAGTTCGTGGATACAAGTTCAGATCCACTTCAACAGTCAAAAGCAGAGTCTTCAGAGACTCATTATCATCAGAAAACAAAACCCGTTTTTGTAAGGAGTAATAGTCTGCGATCTAGGATTCAAAAATACATTGAAGCAACTGAACAACCAGCTAGAATCTCTAAAACTGAGGTAGAACTCTTTCCTTCAGATCAGACTTCAGAATCATCTGAACACTGTTCTGTTGCTGCAAGAGCTACGACTGTTTCCAATCTGTCTCAGATTGGTCGAGGTATATCAAATGATGAACGGGACCCATTTGCTTCAGAACCAGTGGATGTCAATGAAGCTATTCAGCGATACTTAGAACAGGATGAAATGTCTGATTGCCTCAGTGTCATCACAGAGAGGACAGAACCAGATGCTGATGATATTTCAGAACTGAGCGAGGGACTTGAGGACAGCAGAGAGAATGGTGAACTGGACAAGGAGATAGAAAAAATATACCAAGCTAACCTTCATGTAGAAAACTACAGTTTGGAAAGTCAGTCTAGCTTCGGGAAGTCACAGAAAAGACTGGCAAGAAAACTGGGCAAAGACATAGTTAAGACATCTCATGCGGGTGAGCATCAGGCAATTGAAAAATCTTCTGTTATCCTCAGAAGAAGGTCTACAAAATTTTAAGTATAGTGTCATCTCATGTACATATTTTGTTTAATTTAAGTAGCATGTCTCGCACAGATGCACATGTTATAATAGCCATGAAAAGTAGATGAAAGAAATATGCAATTTAGAATTTTTTGACAAAGAGTTTTACCAGATAATATTAAAATTCACTTCAAAATTCATTTGACCAAAAATTATTTGCAATGATACACAAATTGTGTCTGGAAATATATATAAAAACATTTGATTTTCCAACTGTATTGTTTTATATTTGATTTTTAAAAGCATAATTTCTGATACACATTTCTGATGTTTATTTATGCATGCATCTAAAGACAATGCCCAGGATGATGATGAGGTAACAGACAATCCGACTGACATTCCCGACTCAACATTCATCTCTCACATGGAAGAAAGCTTAATTCACAGTTCAGAGGAACACACAAAGCTGAGCAGTGTCACCATAGTGGAGAAGGAAGGAACAACTAGATCAGACTCTGATCCAAATGAGTCCATCAGTGACGAACAGGACTCTGCATGCTTTGATATGTCGGTATCAACAGACTCAATTAAAGGGACACTGACATGTAAATATTCTGACATTACTGCAAGTACTGATACTCTGTGTGCTGATGAACTATCAACTGATAATGACGATGATGATGATGAGTGTCAGATGACAGAAAAGTTGGAGAACACATCTCTTGATGCAGAAAAGAAAGACATTCCTTCGGATTGTGTTTTAAACAAACAAAATGTAAAGGATGTACATGGAGGCCATGAGAATGAATTTCAGACAGCTTACACTGAAAACAATGAAACTAGATCTGAAGCTTTGGAAGCTGTTGAACCTGCATCAAATGATCCTCAGAACGCAGAATTCGAAGTTCTGAAGGACAATTCTAAAAATTTTGATGCACTAAACGTGTCTGAATATGGCCTTCAAATTCCAGATGTCGAGATTTTGAAGAGGAAATCGGAAACTCCAACTGAAAGTGGGTTGGAAATACTGAAATGTGAGTCTCAACATCCTAAGGGAGAAGACATGCCACAGGAGGATCTGCAGATCACAGATGTTGAAAGTTTAAACAATCCGGAAACTGCTGAACCTGCTAAAACATCTAACAATGAATATCAGACAACAGATTTGGATATTTTAGAGAATGCATCAAACACATTGGGAGACGTGGACAGTATTGTCAGTGATGAAGATGCAGAAGTTGAGATTACAGATTTGGATATTTTAGAGCATGCATCAAACTCCTTTGGAAACGTGGACAGTATTGTCAGTGATAAAGATGCAGAAGTTGAACATTTAAACAATCCTGAAACTGTTGAACCTGCTGAAACATCTAACAGTGAACATCAAACTACAGATTTGGATATTTTAGAGCATGCATCAAACACATTGGGAGACGTGGACAGTATTGTCAGTGATGAAGATGCAGAAGTTGAATATTTAAACAATCCTGCAACTGTTGAACCTGACAAAACATCTAAACATGAACATCAGACAACAGATTTGGATAGTGTGGAGCATGCATCAAACACATTGGGAGACGTGGACAGTATTATCAGCGATGAAGATGCAGAAGTTGAACATTTTTACAAGCCTGAAAATGTTGAACCTGCTGAAACATTCAACAGTGAATATCGAACTACAGATTTGGATAGTTTGGAGCATGCATCAAACACCTTGGGAAGTGTGGACAGTATTGTCAGTGATAAAGATGCAGAAGTTGAGATTACAGATTTGGATAGTTTGGAGCATGCATCAAAAACCTTTGGAAATGGGTACAGTAATGACAGTGATGAAGAAGTCATAAGAAGTCCAAAGGAAATTAATCAAATTGATACTGACATTACAATCAGTGCAGATGAGGATGGAAAAGAAGTCAAAGAAGTGAATCATGAATCTGTTACAAGCTGTAATACAGACAATCCATTGATTAATCAAAATGATACTGATCTGATTAAAGCATGTCTGGTCAGTGAAACTTCTGGCATGTTTTCCCCTTCATCATTGGATGCCTCTCTTTCATCCTCCGACACCATTCCTTTTCAAAATGTTGCCTCCCCTCCTGACCTTCACCTTCAAGTCCCACCTACAACCTTGACCCCATCACCTGCTGAATCATCCACCTCTCGGCTGGCAGAGATACTGGAGAATTGTCCAGGTATACAATCATTTTTGTATTAACCTGTTTTGGGGGCAGTAGTATATTTTTCATTATCCGAGTCTGCTTGTGCTGATTATTTTTGTCAGTTTTGCTGGTTATTTTGTATATTTACCCTATTTATTCATTAAGCCTTTTTAGTTGTATAGCCTATATATTTAGTTTCTTTGGGGTTATGTTTATTTATTCTCGAACTTGTTTACTGTAAGTATATCTATTGGGTTGAATATAAATTTAAGAAATGCATTCCCAGACTTTTGTTGGAACAAAGTGTCATTAAATAAGACATAGCAGGATATTACAAGTGACTTTTGTGAAAATGTACATCACTTTGAAGCAAGGGAAAACCATGCTATCGAGCTGACTGATTTACTCATCACATGTGCATTCACTCATTGATTGGCTCCTTCACTCACTTGTTCAGTAACTCACAAACCCGTAACTTGGTAGCAACATTAATTTTATGGATCCTTTGTCAAACATTATTTTCTGTCAATAAACTCCCTGAATATGGAGGTCAAACGTCCGGCTTGAGGCCTGTCTGGCTTTGAAGTATGTTGTCCTTTGTTCGGCACCATCTTGAAACAGATGTTAATTTGCCCCTCTTGCTGGGAATCTGACTAAAGCCTAGGTCACAACCGGACGTACGATTTTTTGGCCGTGCGATTTATGGCGTTCCCCACATCGTGCGTTTTTTTTTGTAAAAAAACGTAAGCGCCCGTAGAGTTTGATTGACATGACAAAGAACGTCTGCGGCCAGTCTACGGCTCGAAAATCAGCACGTCACACGCGCGCCCTCCGTGCGTTACTTGCACGTAGACCGGCTGTAGGAGCCAATAGGACCGGTTGTGTCCTAGGCTTAAGACATTGATAGAAATTAATTCAGATATACTTAAAACTATTGATAGGATTTTCCTCCATCATGGCTGCCACTTTTGTGAATATATGACTGGCCACATACAAGTTGCTCTGTGCAATGTTCTTCTTTCTGGAAAAGTGACATGAAACACAATTTGTGCTGGAGCTGTAAACTATGGAAAGTCAATATGTGATAAGCTATTATGAAGCCTGTTGAAATACTGCAGGAATGCAGCTTGTATACATATTTGAATTCTAATTAAGAGCTGTTTTTGCAAGTTGCTTTGTGAAACTTCAGATGGAAAAGGTCAAGACCATGAGAATTCAGAATCAGATTGCAGTAACTCTTTTCCATGTTGGCTGTTTGGAAGCATTTAGCTGTAGCCAGCATACTTGAAGAAAGTCATCCAAAATGTTCAGTGGATCGTGAATCTGTGAAATTAGAGAATCAATAGAAATGCTGGTCTGTATATAATATATATGAGGCTGTGATAGAACCATGGAGTTGAGGCAGTTGTAAAAGTAGAATGAAAATGTTAGTTTGCTTGGACAAAGAAAAAGGATAAGTTTTGATTGTAAGATATGGTTGCTATGACAACAGTCCATTATTGCTCTCTTACTTTGTGTTGGTGTTGTTTGTGGTAGTTGTCCCAGAACATCATGTTTTCGGATTCAGAGTCTTGACATGCAACAACTTTGGATACTGATCTTACTGACAGTGCTCACTGGAATAAAGAAATTAAAACTGAATGAATTCTAAGTGGATTTTCAGGGGCGCGGGATGGTGCAGTGGTTAGCGCATCGGCCCAGGAATCTGCCAGCCTTGGCAGTTGTGGTTCGAGTCCCGCCCCGGGCACCTCTCTTTTAGCCTGGAGAGACAGGAGCCCGTGTTAGTGAGACCGTGGTGATGTGGCTGAAAGATTGCTGAAAACCACCTAAAACACAAAATCCCTCACTCAGTGGATTTTCAGTTTTATAAATAGTTTAGGTGGTGTGATCTGTCTTCAGAGACTTGGGGCTTCAAAATGATCATGAAATTGAATTTATGGCTGAACATATCAGAATCTTATTGTTTTAGTTATCACAAATCATATTTTCCTAGGGCTGTATTAATTCACTTTATGACGAAAGATTGCTTCCCTTGTGTTATGCATAACAAGACTGCAAGTTGAACCTCATTTCAAAAGTGGAAGTTTCATGGAAACTAGGAAATACAAAACGTTTAGTCCATACTCTTGAGATACGAACGCAGAAGCTGGACACTGATTGCTCGATCCCTTGTTACCTTAGAATATCAGTGCTACATACAACAGGCTGACATTAACTGATGTTGATATATCACTTTCAACTTAGCTTCCCTGAAGGTATTATTAATCCTTTTTGTTGTCTGATATTGATTTACATTATATTTTCGATAACAGACTGCACTAGGATACGACAAGAGTGTTTTACTTCTGATGACAACCGTTAGTTGACATTTGTCCAAAGTCTTTAATCCGTTCGAGGATCAGATAACATATTATGTTGGCACTGTCACTGTCTCTTGTTTCAATGGTAGATTGTGATGTCTGTTACTGTCTCTTGTTTCAATGGTAGATTGTGATGTCTTTTAGTTCATAAGAACCTTGTGTATAGCAACATTTGTATTGGGAGTTCTGAATGTCTGTTGACTGGTAGGAGGCAGTGCAGTTGTTGGCACATCCAGATGGTTGTCTGTCACATGAAGCATTATTGTAGAGCATCCACCCACCCCGCTGTCAGCCTTGGTTTGTTTCAGGGAATACTGTCTTACCTTTCTTATAGTGATGTATTGAAGAGGTTGATCATAACACTTTGTTCCCCAGTTATATGTCAGACTCCAGTCATAGGTACAATTCCAGTCAGGTCAACTGTTGATCAACTTACTAGTGTTCAACACATGATTAAAGCCCTGACATTGCTGTAGCTTTTAAGTTCTTCTTCGTGTGCATAAAAAACATCATCCATCTCCCCACTAGTGATGCAGGCTTTTCGCTCGCGCTCGACTGGTGAAAGTGGGCATGTGAATGAACAATAGCTGTGTCCCACTATAAATGCAACCAACCACTCTTCCTCATGTACTGGCCTGTATTCATAGTGTATTACCTGGTTCCTCATGTACTGGCCTGTATTCAGTGTATTACCTGGTTCCTCATGTACTGGCCTGTATTCAGTGTATTACCTGGTAGATCATTGACACTGGCCTGTATTCATAGTGTATTACCTGGTTCCTCATGTACTGGCCTGTATTCAGTGTATTACCTGGTATACAATTGACACAGAAGAGTATGCAGCTCACAACCTTCATACTATAAATTTTATTGTATGCTCTTCGCCCCATTGAGACTTCCAGATTTACAGACAGTAACAAAGACTTGCAGACAGGGACCAAGACTTGCAGACAGAGACAGAGATTTCCCGACAGGGACCGAGACCTGCAGACAGGGTGGAAACTTCCAGACAGGGACAGAGACTTCCAGACAGACAGAGATAGAGACTTCCAGACAGGGACAGAGACTTCCAGACAGACAGAGACAGAGACTTCCAGACAGGGACAGAGACTTCCGAACAGGGACAGAGACTTCCGACAGAGACCGAGATTTCCAGATGGGGTGGAAACTTCCAGACACGGACAGAGACTTCCAGACAGACAGGGACAGAGACTTCCAGACAGGGTGGAAACTTCCAGACAGACAGGGACGGAGACTTCCGGACAGGGGCGAAGACTTCCAGACAGACAGGGACAGAGACTTCCAGACAGGGACAGAGACTTCCAGACAGGGACGGAGACTTCCAGACAGGGACGGAGACTTCCGGACAGACAGGGACGGAGACTTCCGGACAGACAGGGACGGAGACTTCCAGACAGGGACAGAGACTTCCAGACAGGGACGGAGACTTCCGGACAGGGACAGAGACTTCCAGACAGGGACAGAGACTTCCAGACAGGGACAGAGACTTCCAGACAG